>JARFIW010001659.1:0-212900 GCA_036346225.1 Platerodrilus igneus
GATAAATCAAGCTGAAACGTGGCATTTACCATAGGTAAAATGACATGTTACAATGTATAATGTCAGAATAAAAATTTTAGGATAGTATTACATTGCTTTTTATTTATAAAAGACTATGACGTCACCACGAAATAGCAGTCACACAGAGAGGGGTGCGCATGGGGTAGGGATGTGTCTGGGCGTACACGAGGGAAACGGAAGTTAACAGTCACCAAGCATCTAATTCTTATTTGGGTGGTATCGAGTACTTGACGGTGTATGTATCCGGAGTAAAAAGCATGATTTGTACACACAGATTATTAATAAAATTAGTTTATCGAGCAATGATGACAAGCGTTACGTCATCCCCGGAAGCATATCAACCTACGCATGGGGGCATAAAAATATACGTCTAAGAAAGTTGTTTATATTTGTATAGATTTTGTAAATCTATTGTATATATTAGTTTTAAGATTCCATAATTTTTAAGTTCTTCTCCCACCTTCCCTTCTTCCAAAGCCTTCCTGCTTCTATACTGGTGGACAGAGTGTATGTGTTATCTCCACGTGGTGTTCGTTGGACACAGCGGTTTTAGATTTCTCGGGAAATGGTTGGTTAAAGCATATGTCTTGGGTAGCGAAAAAAGTTTTAAAGATGGAGTTAAATATAGATGGGCAAAAATTAGAGGTTAGGGTCTTTAAAAGACGTAACTTTGTAAGGAGTGGTCCTATTTAAAATCTATTTACAGATTTGGGCTCCCTAGAAAAATCTAATATTAGTTGATACCAAACAAGATATATTTATCTTAGGAGAGTGATTACCCCGCGGATAATAAATACCATATACCGTTTGTCAACAAAAAAGTTGTAGGAAAATTCAAAGACGATTTTAATGGGGATCTAGTATAAAAATTTGTTGGTAGTAGGGCTAAGTCCTTCTGTATTGTAAGCGAGAAAGACTCAATTTAAAAGATTAAAGGGGTCTTACGAAGTGTAGTTAAGAATATTAATGTAAATAGTTTTAAGGACATTGTACATAATAATATTAGTGCCCTTTTGCATAGCATGGTGTGTATTCGAAGTCATAAACACCAACTTTATACCAAATTAATTAATTAAATTAGTTCGTCGGGCGAGGATGACAAAAGGTACGTCATCCCTAATAGTACAGCAACCTACGCATGGGGGCATAAAGATATAGGTTAAGTTTTTTAGGTTTTTGTTTATAGTAGCATGCGAGTTAGTTATAAGACACCCACCATCCCCATCTTTAATAATCCTTTCACTCCTGGCGACATGTGTTTACCTCCACGCGGTGTCGCTAGACGGTAAAACATATTGTTAGATTAACGACAATATGTTTTATTGACCGAAAACACGTTTACTCCCTTTAAACAACACATTGAAGTCTTTTTTTTTGTTACAGGTTACTTTGAGCTGCTTGGATTTGGCTACACGAAAAAAATAAAATATGTTATACTTTGCAATGTAAAAATTGTATTCTAGTAGTTTATTAAACTGTAAATCGGATAAAATAAATTATTAAACTTTTGCGTGCATAATTTCTTTGTGTTAACACCTCTAAAGTGTGGGATCTAGTATTAGAATTTGTTGGTAGTAGGGCTAAGTCCTACTGTATTGTAAGCGCGAAAGACACGATTAAAAAGATTAATGGGGTCTCACGAAGTGTAGTTAAGAATATTATTGTAAATAGTTTTAAGGACATTGTACATAATAATTCTGGTAGTCTTATGCAAACCATGGTGTGTATTCGAAGTCATAAACACCAACATATACCCAAATAGTATATCTATAATTAAATAAAATTGTTTTAAAGGAATGTGTACTACTTTTTTGCTTACACCAATTTTTTAAATCGAGTTGGCCTAAGGTTAAAATAATGGTAGATTCAGGCTTCCAAGAAAAATTAAATCGGTATTACCATACACGATTAGAAACTGTTTATAAATAAAAATGTTATAAAATTGGGGTTGTAACTCGATAAGGGTTGGTCCTAAATTTAGGAGTTAGGTTACCGATTCTTTAGGGTAGAGATGGTTGGGGAAAAATTCCATAAGGAGGGAGCAAGGTGGAAATCCCTTAAAATAAGACTTTATAGTGGGTTTTTACATGTAAAAACCTAGGTTAGATCGGCGGCACTGTAAGGCTGTTCCAGAACGAACACCATCCTCTACTCACATCAATATTATTTTGACGCAAACTTGAGAGATTTTCTGTGAAACAATTAAGCAATACCCTTAAATCTGTATGTGAATTAGATTTTGCCTATAGTGATGTTTCCAAAGCATTCCAATGTGCGTTTGCAATTCAACGTTTTGAATTATATCTTTCCACAATAATCAAATAAGCCAGCATATACTTGTTATTTGATATTTGCAAATGTCTGACGAGTACTCGAGACTTAATATCTAAGGCATCAATTAAAAAATAGAACGTTTCGATCGGAAGTAATTAATTATTTTCATGAACTATATTATTATAAAACTGAATATATTCTTGAAAGTGTTCTATTTTTCCAGAAATTTTTTTTAATTTCTAGGAAGTCTAATGTTAGTACATGAATTAATGTCACATATATTTTCAGTCAATACTTTTTCAGAAAGCGATTTACTGTCAAACTGAGCTTTAATGATCTTAACATTTAACAAAACCCTGTCAATTTCAATTCTAATTGTTGTAATTTTATTTAACAATTTCGTGTTATCCTCATCCAAGATGCACGTTTCATAAACTGAGTCAGCATATTTTTTAATATCAAAAGCGCTTTCGGTCATAACGTTAACAGAAATACAATTGCCTTTAATATGTATCAATTTATATATCCCGTCTGATATATCAGATAATCTACTGAGAGCAGATTTCATATCAAGAATTAATCTATTAGTTGATATGTGTGTCATCCTAACTGAATAAGGGGGTTACAACCAGTTATTTTTAAATACAACGAGCTACCTGAATTGTTTAGCTAGTTACAGGAAATTCTCCAATGGTATACTAAACTACCTACTATACCAATGATCCACGCGTTTTTAAATATACAGAAGAATGTTTTCTGAACTTGTAGGAAAGAGGATTAGCAAGTTTAAATACAACACAAGGCGAAATAAGGGTTAATACCTACCCGTGTTAATAATAGAACTCTGAGGAGAAACCTGATTTATAAGTTTGAAATATCTGCAATTGGGAACATGGGAACATTCCAGAAGGAGAAATATGTAAAAATATATAATTCTAAACATGCAATTGTATATTGAAAATTTTTTCTATATTTGTCACTTTGAATTGTTTCTATTTTCTATTGGTCATAGAATATATTCAGTAAAGACAAATTAATGTTACCGTGCATTATATTCCAATATTTTAATAGGAATATTTATAGAATACCTAATTAAATATAAATATTAATAGGTAACCAATATATGCTGCAGATTGAGCTTCAATATTCAATATGCAGACATATTTATCCAAATTATGAGTGTATATTTAATATGTAGAGTTTTTGGCAAAAAGCAGGAGGCTAAAAATTTCATGCCGCTACCTCAATATGTGGTGGACCTTGAATACATGTCAAAACGAGCGATTACCACTTTTTCGGAGATATGAATTTTTCAATGCAATAGCGCACGGTTTGTAACAGTTATACCAAAAAGTTAATTGCTCGTTGTAAAGTTTTTGGGAAAAAACAGGAGGTTGAAAATTTCATACAGGTAGCTCAAAATGTGGTGAACTCTATGAATATGTCAAAACGCGGGCGTACCAATCTTTTTCGGAGGTAAGAATTTTTTAATGCGACAGCATGGCTCGTAAAATAGATATACTAAAAGGTTACTGTTCGGTGAAGAGTTTTTATCAAAACGCCAGAGGCTGAAAATTTTCAGCAAGGTGGACCATGACGTGGTGGACCTTGTGTATATGTCAAAATGCGGAAGTACAACCTTTTCAGAGATTTACGGCTCGTAACAGGTATACTGAAAAGGTAATTGCTAGTTGCTTAGTTTTTGGCAAAAAGCAAAAGGCTGAAAGCTTTACACAGGTAGTCCAATATGTGGTAGACCTTGTATATATTTCAAGCGCGGGAGTACCAACTTTTTGCAAAGATAGGAATTTTTCAATGCGACAGCGCACGGCTTGTAACAGGTATATTTAGAAGTTAATTTGTTCGTTGTTGAGGTTTTGGCAAAACGCAGGAGACTGAAATTTTTCACACAGGTAAATCTATGGGTGGTGGTCCTTACGTATATGACAAATCACAGAAGTACCCATTTTTTTTGGAGGTAAGAATTTTTTAAAGCGACAGCGCACAGCTGGTAAAAGGTATTCTAATAGGTTAGTTACTCGTTGTTGAGTTTTGGGCAAAACGCAGGAGACTGAAAATTTTCACACAGGTAGCGCTATATGTGGTGTACTTTGCATATATGTCAAATCGCAAAAGTACCAATTTTTTTCAATGCGACAGCACATGGATTGTAAAAGAGCTATATTAAAATTTTATTGTTCGTTGATGAGTTTTTAGAAAAACACCGGAGACTGAAAGTTTTCACCAAAGCAGCCCATAATATGGTAGACCTTGAATAAATGTCAAAACGCCGGCTTACCACATTTTCGGAGATATGAATTTTTCAGTGCGATAGCGCACAGCTCGGAACAGGTATACAAAAACGTTAATTGTTCGCTGATAAGCTTTTGGCAAAAAGTAGGAGGTCAAAACGAGGGATCGCCACTTTATTGAAGATATACATTTTTCAATGCGATATCGCACGGCCCTAACAGGTATACTAAAAGCTGATTGCTCGTTGCAGAGATTTTGCAAAAATGCTAGAACCTTTAAATATTATGCAGCTTGCTCAATATGTGGTCAAACTTGCATACAGGTAGAAATGTTGAAGTAGCAACTTTTTGGAAATACAAGTTTTTTAATGTGACAGCGCACATCACGTGATAGCTATACAAAAAAAGTTTACTTTTATAATAAGACAGCGCACAGCTTTTAAAAGATATACTAAAAAGTTAAATGGATCGTTGTAGAGTTCCTGGCAGTACGCCGGAGGCTTAAAATTTTCAACAAGGTAACACATCATGTGGTAGATCTCGTGTATATGTCAAAACACGGAATCACCACTTTTATGGAGATATGAATTTTTCAATACGGCATCGCGTGGTTCTAACAGGTAAATTAAAAAGTTGATTGCATGTTGATAAGTTTTTGCAAAAATGCAGGAGGCTAAACATATTATGCAGGTTGTTCAATATGTGGTCGACCTTGCATGCGTGTGTGTGTGTGTGTGCGTGTGTGTGTGTGCGTGAGTGCATGTGTGCGTGTGCGCGCGTGGGTGCGTACGTGCGTGCGCGCGTGTATATGTGTGTGCGCGCGCATGCGTGCGTGCGTGTGTGTGTCAAAACGGGGGAGTACCGATCTTTTTTGGATAATAGCTATACTAAAAAGTTTATTGTTCGTTGCTAGCTTTTTTTGCAAAACGCCGGAGGTCGAAAATTTTCACCAAGGTACTGCATCATGTTGGATTTTCTGGATATGTCAAAACGCGAAGTACAACTTCTCCGGAGATTTGAATTTTTCAATACGATACAGGACGACTCGTAAAATGTATACTAAAGGTTAATTGCTTGTTGTTAAGTTTTTGGTAAAAAGCAGAAGGTTAAAAATTTCACACATGTAGTTCAATATGTGGTGGACATTGTATATATGTCAAACCTCGGTAGTGCTAATTTTTTTGGAGATATGAATTTTTTAATGCGACTGCGCACTGCTTGTAATATATATACTAATAAGTAATATAGTCAATGTTGAGTTTTTGGCAATACGTAGAAAGCGGAGACTTTTCACAAAGGTAGGTATAAATGTAATAGATCTTGTATATATGTCAAGTTGCGAGAGTACCAATTTTTTTTTGGAGAAAAGAATTTTTCAATGCCATAGCGTACTGCTCGTAACAGCTACACTAGAAATTTAATTGCTCGTTGTTGAGTTTTTGACAAAACGCAGCGGGCTGAAATTTTCACACAGTGTTACGGTTGAAATTTTCAATACAACATTTGCATTTTAGCAGTGTATTAAATAGTTAATTCTTTCCGTATTAGATTGTACATACTTCAATATTGATAGCGCGTTATCAGGTACGAGTTTGCAAACCAACTTTAGTGGTATCATCTTCACATAATATTTCAATTTGAACCTTACACTTTTAATTTGCGGTTTGGGTTCGTATATATGCCCGCCTTCGTTGAAGGGATGTTAGCGAATTAATTTGAAAGAAAATTATTTTGAGGTGATATAATATAATTTTCTTTATTGCCTAATTGGGATTACGGCGATTCATAAAGTTGAGTCCTCGACTGCTATCTGGTAACCACCTGTTACACATTTTGTTTGTTTCTGCATTGAACCCGATTGTGGATCGGTAAGTAAACCGCGATTTTACTGACTGTAATTAGGGGATTATATTTTAGGGTTCGAGTTCTAATTCTAGTTCTAGTTCAGATTTAAATTCAAGTTCTAGTTCTAGTTCCATTCAAGATTTATGTTCCACGTTTTGTTCCACGTGCTACATTCCACGTTCCACGTTCAGCTATTCTAGGTTCCAGTACCGTTGTAAACTGTATGTCGAACTTCGAGTTTTAGATGTGGCATCTGTTGTTACACTTTTATTGTGAAAGTTTATACGATACATCGCGCGAGCGCAATGGATAAAAAGCAAGTGACGCCTCTAGCAGAGGAAAGCGCAAACCTTTTTTACAGGTTACGCGTAGCCAAACACCATGACGTCACCGATAATTTATATTACGCCATAATCGGAAAATTTACTTAAAATTAGAACAATGAAAATTAGAGAATTTACTCACGTAAGGAATCCGGTATCCGGCAGGAAGTCACGCTACGGTAGCCTCGGCTCCGGTGCTGTTGGTAGAGCCTGGACATCGGGTCGTGGGCTGCTCCAGGGGGTCGTATCCATCCTAAATGTAGTGGAACGATAAGGAATAGGTTAAATAAGAACGACAAAACAAAGATAATCAAAGGAAATCTACATAATAAGATAAGACACAATACCCGGCACGACTGTTTCACTTGAAAGTTCGGCAAAAACAGCCACGATTCAGGGCGAGAACCGCGAAACTCGACCCCACTCTTTGTCTAGTATCCCTATACCCCTATAGGGTTGCACGATTTGCGCAAACTCACTATTATTACCTACGGAAGCACCGCCTAGTCCATTTAAAAATTCTCGCGTCTCGCGTATTTGAAAATTATGGCGGGAAACTTCCGTATATCAAGAAACTTAACATAAAAACATGTTGAAGTGCAATGGCACGTAACACTGTAATTAAAAGGAGAAGATGTTTACAAGTAAGGATCCAGTGGACCCATGCGAATATAGTTGGTAGCGATATTCTACCTGCACGCACCATTTAAGCTGGAACACCGCCATCCACGCATCAGCAGTTGGTGAGTCCGTTTCAAATCTATTTTATCATCGCAACAGTTTGGTTGACTTTGCATGCTGGTGAATTACATTGTAATATTATTGGGTTTAGGGTTGCAGTGTCCATACAATTATAATATGGTTGGGTTCTAATTGAGGATGTTGAACATTGCATATTCACAATACTTAATAGTGTATGTAAAACTAAGCCAACGACCCGCCTATTATTATTACAGGGATTATTGCAGATACCCTCAGTACTTAACGGTTATCTTACTAGGATCCTAGTGCAATCCCTTATTTGCGTAATAGTCCTTTTAAATCGACCGTATGGTCGCAAATTTATGTTGCCTTGTTGGCTGTGTTAATATTTGATTTTAAAGTAAAATTTGAATTAGTCAATCGATGTATTGGTATATGTATCGTTAAAGTTGCACCATAACAAGTAGGTAAGTCCAGTTATTAATTAAATTATAGTGTGTGTGTGTTTATTGTTATTAACTTGATACATTCTTGTATAGTAAACGTATTGAATAGCTATGAGGTTTACATTACTGTATGTTAACGTATGTTAACTGGATTGTATGCTGTGTGGGTATTATTTGTGACCGTGAGAAATTTCCTATCTCAGTTCCGTCGGAGCCCAGCTGTTAGAGTTAGGTGGCGCTCATTTTTGGCAAGAGGTTTGGTTGATGGTTTACCCCACTCCCTGCCTCGGTACTGGGTTAGCTCAGGGTACATTGAAACTGCTTGCTCCGACTGCCCCAATAAGCGTTTACTTTGCTTACCTCATTAGTGATTTTAGTTGTAAATTAGAATTCAATTTGAAATCCCCTTTGCTCGTTGTCATTGTATTGCAAGCGCCACGTCCCGTTATAACAGGTAGCTCAATATATAGGGGACCTTGTATATATGTCAAAACTCGAGAGTACCAATTTCTTCGGGATATGAATTTATTAATGCGGCAGCGCACGGCTCGTAATAGCTATACTACAATGTTTATTGTTCATTGCTTTGTTTTTGGTAAAACGCTGGCAGCTGGAAATTTTCGCAAAGGTAGTCCATAATATGGTGGACTTGTTTATAGTTCAATATGCGAGAGTACCAATTGTTTTCAGAAATAACAATTTTTTATGCGTCGGCGCATGTCTCTTACTAGCTATACTAATAGTTTAATGTTTGCTGCTGAGTTTTTGGCAAAACACCGGACGCTGAAAATTTTTAGCAAAATAGACCATCATATGGTGAACTTTGTATATATGTCAAGACGCGGATTTACCACTTTTTCGGAGATATAAATTTTTCAATTAGATAGCGTATGACTTTTAACAGGTATACTATAAAGTTAATCACTCGTTGTTGAGTTTCTGGCAAAAAGCAGGTAGCTCATAATGTGGTAGATATTGTATATCCCAGGCAGCACACCCACGTCTTTTTGACCTGATTTAATGGTACCTTTTGGTCACTGACGTCATATGACCAACTATTGTAGGTCATTTTGACGTCAATATGGCGTGACTTTGAACATGTAATTTTTTTTAGCAACGGTTTATAATTTTTATTTATGCAACAAATTAACATTTCTGATGAATTCACTGTTTAATAAATTCTTTTAAAACAATATTAGTAATTTTGTTATACAACCAAATTTCTTATCGTTATTTCGTCAGCTAGTGAGCAACTAATGTAAGTCTCTTTGACGTCAGTTTAATCACTAAAAATATAAAGTCATTTATGTGATGTCAATACGAAGTGATTTTACACCTGTAATATCCCAAAAAAATTCTCAAAATCTTTATAATTTTAACCAATTAACATTATTAATAATTTCACTAATCATTAAACCATTTTAAAGTAAATTATATGAGCGGAACTATCAATCTGCTTACGATTATTTCGTCAGATAGTCACCAACTAATGTAGGTTTTTTTGACGACAATTTTAATCTCTAAAATAAACTTAATTTATATGACGTCAATATGACGTGATTCGTCAATAAACGTACTAAAATTAGAATCCTACTAATGTAGGCGCGCAAACGCAGCCACCTTGGTAACGAAATGAAGGTTCTGCGCTGTCGTTTGTGTATAGATACGGTATTTATCCGCCATTGCTCCATTGTGTGTTTACTAAATTTTAAACATTGTTCTATGGTTTTAGAGTATTGCTCTTCAACATCAAATTGTAGTGCAGTGTAAATGTATTAATTTATTAATATAATACATTTCTATTCGTGCAAGTACGCCATTGTTTACGCTTAAAATTAGTATTCTAGCTATAATCTATTTCAGAGATAAAACAGGTAATTTTGGATGAAGCTTCTGGCGTGCCAGACTATACATATCTTATTCTTATATATTAATATGGCGTTTGTGGGAGTACAGTTTAAGGAAGAAGACGAAGGAGGTATTGCATTGGTTTTCAAGGGGTGGATAACACCCAGAAAGAAGCACGTATTTTGGCCCCCGTATAAAAATCAGAAGCTATATCATAGAGCATTGAAAAATCATTAAGAAGTGCCTGATGATGAAAAATGGACACTGTACAATATACAAAGGATATTTTTTGAAGTAGGTGAGTACTGAAATAAAAGTTGATTTATGGCGAGGATAGGTGATGCTCATTTATTAGTTTTGATCTATTAAGTATTGCAGTATCTACATTCGTGGTAATGTGATTTTCAAAAAGATTATATGTTATGGTTAACTTACGTTACAATCACTCTAAGTTGGTTTACAGTTTTATACAGACATCCACTGGTTAGATTGATCGACAAATTGCAAAAATATTTCTTAGCATTTCTAGCATAAGTCTAAATGCCAAAAATGCTCAAGTTAAAAATTGTAAATTGTATATCTGAGATGAATACAAGGTTATATAAAAATTTTACAGGGGTGTTTTTTAAAATGACTTAAAGGCAGCTAAGATTTGTATATATGTTTTAACCAATGAAGCTTTTTGTGCTTTAACTGCATTACAATTAATTTCAATTTGTGTGCAATGATGGTTACGTTATATACACATATCTGTATTTTATTAATTGTAAATCTTACCTTATTGCTTACCTAATCATAGCCAGAAGGGAGCTTCTGCCATAAATATGCACATATTCACTTCGACACAATTCAAAATATTTATTAATATTCTTGCAAGTGCTGTTCTGCATTTCAATTCTGCTCGTTAACTATGCTAATAATTGTTTTTGTTATTTAGATGATTTACAAAAGGGTTTACAAAAAATAAAACAGACTGAAGAAACATCTAACTTAGAATCTGACGAGGAAAATATAGACACAAAACGTCGTTGCAAGAAACCTAGATTGTTTATTGAAAGTGATAGTGATACTGAAGAGAATTCTGTAAAAACAAGTGGTTTACCTAGGCCTCCAGCATTGAAGTTAGGTGTAACTAATAAACGAATAACATTGCCACTGTCATTAGGTTCAACTGAATCCAACTTTGAAGATTTTGAAAGAATATACGAATCAAAGACTCCATTGACCTTGATCACGGCTTCTAGTTCTAGCCTTAGTTTTTGCAATAATCGTACAGCTTTCAGTAACATCCAAGGGCTATTCTTCTAGAAGTAGTATTGCTTCATCTGCTGGTAAGTGTTCTATATAAATGATTGAAAAATCATTGTTTGTATATTTACAATTTATAGCTGATGACAATTATTTGATAAGAGAGCTGCATTTCATAAGAGAACAGAATAATCAGATACTTTCTTGGATACGAAAGCAGGAAGAGCAATCACCCTTGACTTGCGTAGAAAATTTAGAACATTTTTCATTTGAGTTGCCCATGAAGAACATAGACGGTTTACCGCTTTTTGCTAGCTCTGCTTTACAAATTTTGCCAATTTTAGGACTTGTTACAACAATGAAATGTGAACCCTTTGTCATAAGTATCTTTTGTGATAATAGTAAGCCTCAATCTGCATCTGAATATTTAAATGATTTTGTAATTGATTTGAGCGACTTGCTTGAAAATGAATTTAATTATAACAATAAAACCTACACGGTTCGTGTACATAGTTTTGTCTGCGATGCACCCGCAAAAGCATATATAAAATGTATTAAATCGCATGGTGGATATTCTGCTTGTGATAAGTGTAATGAACCGGATACTTACATAAATGGTAGAGTTGCATATACGAGTGGGCATGTTTCCAAACGCACAGATGAATCTTTTCGATTACATTTAGATGAAGATCATCATACTGGTTATTCACCTTCAGAAACACTTGCTTTAGGATTGGTAACAGTTTTCCTATAGATTATATGCATAGTATATGCTTGGCTGTTATGCGTAAACTGCTAAATGTGTGGATAAGTGGGCCTTTACAAACTAGGCTGGGTGCAAATTCGGTGGTTGTAATTTCAAATTATTTGGAATCTCTAAGAAACTATATACCAATTGAAATTAATAGAAAGCCTCGTACATTAAGGGAATTAGCTAGGTGGAAGGCCACTGAGTTTCGAACTTTCTTATTATATTTAGGTCCTGTCGTTTTAAAAAACGTTCTGAACACAGCTGTATATGTTTCTTATTCTACACGTTTCGATAAGCATACTTATTTCTCAAACGAATATTTCACAGTCTGGAATCAAGTTTACAGAAAACCTTTTAAAAGTTTCCATACGGCATTGTGAAACTTTATATGGTAAAGAGTTTTTGATTTATAACATCCATATGCTATGCCATATTAGGGAAGATGTAGAATTGTTTGGGCCACTGGATAATTTTTCAGCCTTTCCATTTGAAAACTTTTTAGGAAAGTTAAAATCGCTCATAAAATCTCCCAATAAACCTTTACAGCAATTAGTTCGTCGATTGTCAGAGAACGAAAATGTACATATTTGCCATGAAAATCTACAAATAAAATTTAAGTTAGAGCACGTCAATGGACCTTTGTCTTTGGTTAATTTTGGTGCAATTAATTTCAAGCAATATAAAAAAGTGTTATCTGACAACTGTGTTTTTGATATACATTCCCATTCAAAAGCAAATTCACACTGTATAATGTCTGATTATATTGTTGTAGAAATACATAATATTTTAGCGAATGCCAACAATACTTTTATTATGGGAGTAGGAGGAAATTGACAGTTCTGTGACCACATTTCCCCCAGCATCCACATTTCCCCACACATCTGGAGCAAAAAGTTTTCTTCGACTAACCATTTTCATCTTTCGAGATAAACCTATCTTGTTTGGTATCAATTAATATTAGATTTTTCTCTGCTATCTGAATTTTTAGGAATTTTTTAGATTGCATCATCCCCCAGAGAGCTACCCTCATTTTAAGATTCATCTTTCGAGATAAATGAGCATCCACATTTCCACCCACGAGATAAACCTGTATTGTTTGGTATCAATTTATATTAGAATTTTCTCAGCTACCCAAATCTCTTTAGATTTTTCAGATAGCATCATCCCCCAGGGAGCTACCCTCATTTTAAGATTTCTTACCTGTAGCGACTTTTGAGCGTCCGCAGCCATTGCATCTTTCGAGATAAACCTACCTTGTTTGGTATCAATTAATATTAGAATTTTCTCAGCTACCCAAATCTCTTTAGATTTTTCAGATAGCATCATCCCCCAGGGAGCTACCCTCATTTTAAGATTTCTTACCTGTAGCGACTTTTGAGCGTTCTTATAAATTTTTCTAGTCATGCGATACATCTTGTTAGTCTAGAATTTTACGCAGAATTCGAATCTGCAAACAGATTTAAAATAGGACCACCCCCTTTAAACTCCGGAATCTCTAAATTTTGCTCTTTGCTCTATAAGCAAAACTAACAAATAGTTTTCTTTGTCTAACCAATGCATCTTTCGAGATAAACCTATCTTGTTTGGTATCAATTAATATTAGATTTTTCTCAGCTACCCAAATCTCTTTAAATTTTTCAGATTGTACCATCCCCAAGGGAGCTACCCCAATTTTAAGATTTCTTACCTGTAGCGACTTTTGAGCGTTCTTATAAATTTTTTTATACATGCTGTTCAAAATTGGGTTAGAACGCCACTCTTAATTTCAATGTTATTTATTTTAAACAATCAAGGTTTAGTTTTGCGATAAACCAGGCGGTCTTATCTAGCACTGGTTTTGTACACTCGTTTCGAAGCATTCGGCCCGTGCGGTCATGTATTAAAACAATATACATTTTTTGGTGAATGTGTGTGCTACTGCGCTTCTACATAATCCGTCAGCGGAGATTTGTTCTGGTTTGAATGCTGTTAACCACTTCCGTAGAAGCCAACAGTATGAACATTAAGGTAAGTGCATGATCATTGTTTGATTTACCGCTAAGAGTATTTTATCGCAACACTACCCTCAAGTCACAGTCCACTTGCTCTAAGGAAATAATCTGGGGTTTCACGCTTAGTGTAAATGTTCCCATTGTTTCTCCAACATAAACATTAGTAGTCACTTCTGAGAACGGATCCATATGTAAATTTTGTGTAGAGATAAAATACTATTATATTCAATTTCACTAATTGCATTGATACATGTGCTTAACTCTAATCAAAGCTCAAAGTTTGTTCTTGAACTTGAAAAATAATATAGTTCACCTTATCGCCAATTGTGATTGTTGCCAGGTTCATTGTTCGAAATATAAATTACGGCTCGCGTTATTGTAAACAATAAATAATTAGCGATAATTTCATTCAACTCTGGTTATCAGCTTTAATATGGAACCCGATCAGCAAAGTATTGCTGAATTTAAGAGATTACACAATCGTAAAGAAAGGTTATTTAGGCGATTACAGGACTGTTATGATTTGATCAAAGATTTACCTGCTAAATCAGATCATTTTAAAAGTCGTGTTGGCTATTTAATACCAGTTAGAAATGAATTCCTACAAACTTTAGATGCATTGTCGGATTTATCGAATGTACATGCAAATTTTACAACAGATACAGTATCATTAGAATCCAGTTTTGACGGTTTGTACTTCGAGATTTTAAGCGTTGCTGGTCGATACACCACAACCACGAACGTTAGTTCTAACGGTAATACAACATCGAACAGCGATTCGAATGTTCGCCTACCTGAATTAAAATTGTATAAGTTCGAAGGTAATCCCGAAAAATTTGACGCATTTAGATCTTTGTACGACACCTTGATTCACAAAAACAATACGTTGAGTGACATCGAAAAGTTTTCATACTTGCTATCCTACCTGGAGAATTCCGCTTTAAAGTTAGCACAAAGCGTGCGGTTTTCACCAGAAAATTATTCGGTAGTGTACGACTGGCTGGTCCAACGCTACACAAATAAACGCTTAATTGCTCATCATTATCTATCTAAAATCTTTACACTATCTCAACTAAAGACAGATTCTTTTCAAGCTCTTAATGATTTGTGCGAAACACTGCAAGCTAATGTTACAGCATTAACCGATATGAAACTTCCCGATTTAGCCGATTATATATTTTTACATTTTTCTCTTGGATTGTTAGATTCCAAAACAAAACAAGAATTTGAAAAAGAGCATTACCTAGACCACGAATATCCTACGTTTAAAAATTTTATACAGTTTTTACGTAATAAATGCTCCATTTCAGCGTTAGTTGGTAGTACCTCTGCTTCAAAGAGCATACCAACGTCATGTGCCGCAAACAAATCTGGAGATCGCTACAATAATGCTGGTAACAAACGCATTTCTATGACTTCGCAAGAAGTCGCGTCTAAGGGTCCTACGGTACACACAGTGGCTTCCGTTTCTTGTCCGGCATGCAATCAAGCTCATAAATATAATAGATGCCCGAAACTATTAGCATTGTCACCAAAAGATAGACATGAATTAGTCAAGAATAAACGTAGATGTTTTGCTTGTTTAAATACGCATCCGCTTTCTTCTTGTCAATCCAAATTTTGATGTCTACATTGCGGTAGTAAAAAGCACAATTCTTTACTACATTTCGATAATCCTAGCTCTGTACAGAGGCCCTCTAATACTACGCCTATATGTACAGACGCCGATGTACAGATTGTTGCCAATACCAATGTAATGGAAAGGGTTTCTATGCCAGTAAATTTTGTACATTCTTGCGCTGTCGAAAACGGACCAGTTGCGCTCTTAGCCACGGCACAAGTACAAGTCCTTTCAACTGATGGTAGTTGGCAGCGCTGTCGCCTAATCTTAGATACAGGATCTCAGTCGAATTTTATCACAATCGATTTAGCTGATAGGTTAGGCCTCAAACGAAGAAAGTGCCCATTTGAAATACGTGGTGTAGGACAGTCGCATTTAACAAAAGTTCAGGGTCTAGTCGACTGTAAAATTGGCTCCTTATACGACAGCAATTTTTATTTAAATTGTGAAGCTGTAGTTGTACCCAAGATTACCACGAATCTCCCTACAGTTACGTTACCCATACAGTTAAAACAACAATTTTCCTCTCTTAAGTTAGCTGATCCCTATTTCCACGTATCCGCACCAGTTGATATTTTATTAGGGGTGTCAGCTGTTTTAGATATCACGCCAAGTGAGCCTTCATACTTGAAAGGCAAGCCCGCGGCATTTCTTACTTCTTTTGGATGGGTAATCATGGGTGAGGTACCTAAAATGATACATTCACCTACGAACGTCGCTTTATTGACTAATATGGTAGAAACGCAATCTCTAAATGAAACTTTACGTTTATTTTGGGAATCCGAAGAAATATTTTCTCCACCTTTGCCCTCCCCGGAGGAGAATGCTTGTGAAGAGCATTTCAAATGTAGTACTACGCGTACGGTCTCAGGTCAATATTTGGTCAGATTACCGTTTAAAGACAATGTTTCCCAAGCTCTAGGTTCGACTAGAGAACATGCAATCAATAGGTTCTTAAAGCTTGAAGCGCGTTTCAAACGTGATGAAAATTTTCATAAATTGAATGCGGAAAACATTAGTGATTATTTATCACAGAAGCACCTTGAACCTGCGGTTGACGTATCCCCGTATGTGATGACTCATCACGGGGTTTTAAAGAATCTCGCATCACATACCCAGATTCGTGTAGTTTTCAACCCGACTGACAAAGACTGTAATAATAAATGCCTTAATGATATTCTAATGCCGGGTCCGAAACTACAAACGGATATAGGTCTTGTTATCACAAGATTCAGAATTCCACAAGTGGCCCTTACGTGTGACATTCGTCAAATGTTCAGATCAATTTTAGTACACCCTGATGATCGGAAATTCTTGCACATATTTTGGAGGTTTAATCCAAATGAACCTTTAACAGAGCTAGAACACACACGCGTTATTTTCGGTGCATGTTGCAGTCCTTACCTTGCCCTTCGTGTTCTAAAACAATTATTGATTGACGAAGGTTCTAAATTTCCACGAGCTTCGTACGCTCTCAGTTCTTCTACATATGTAGACGACATTTTGACAGGAGCGGATTCCATCGAAGATGCTCTACTTCTTAAAGCTGAACTGATTGATTTGTTAAAACTGGGTGGGTTTGAACTGGGCAAATGGGCCAGTTCACATGCCGATGTAATTGGTAATTCTTCAGATACAATACAATTACCTAATTCCAGTCCTGATTCTATTAATAAAGTTTTAGGGCTTTGTTGGGATCTAAGATTCGATGTACTTAAATGCAAAGTTCGAAATGCCCCTGATACACCATCGAAAAGAGGCATTCTTTCTCGTATTGCGCGAACCTTTGACATTAATGGATACATCAGTCCATTTACTTTTATACTTAAAACTCTTATTCAACAATTGTGGTTACTAAAAGTAGGATGGGATGACGAACTCCCTGCCGTAGTGTTACAGAAGTGGAATCAAATTCAAGTCGAATTACCATTTCTCAAAAACGTGTCTATTCCGCGCTGTGTATGGAAAGTAGGTGAAGTGAAAGGTCTCATGGTGGTTTTGCTGATGCTAGCGAGCTTGGCATGGCTGCAGTTATTTATTTACGATTAGAGGTTGATGGCCAAATTTTCATAAATTTAATAATTTTAAAAACTCGCGTGGCTCCACTAAAAACGTGGACGATACCACGTCTCGAATTAGGGGCGGCATGTCTTTTATCAAAACTTATGAAGTCTACTTCCCCAGCATTTGATTCGTTACACCTTCAGGAACCTATTTGTTTTAGTGATTCAGTAAACACCCTGTCGTGGATTCGCACCCCTCCACATCGATTAAAAATATTCTTTGCCAACAGGGTTGTTCAAATCCACGATAATCAACCCACAGCTCGTTGGAGGCATGTACCTAGTGCAGATAATCGCGCTGACCCGGCAAGTCGCGGGTTAATGCCATCAGAACTGCTTTGTTGTGATTTGTGGTGGAAAGGGCCCGACTTTATATATCGGAACATTTCTGAATGGCCAGGTAGTACATTTGAATACTCGCCTGCACAAGGGTTAGACGTTTCTACCCCTATGACACCTCAAGCCTTGTTGTCCGCAATTGACGTTCAACCATTTACGGATATTTTACTACGACATTCAAGTTTTGTTAAAGTACAAAGAATTTTTGCCTATATACTTAGATTCAAATTCAATTGCCTTGCGCGCATTCATGGTGCTCCAAACGATCAGCTGCGTACTGGCAACTTAACGTCATTTGAATATAATGACGCTTTGTTATTTATTATAAGAATTTCTCAGTACGAGCACAATCGAAACGAAATTTTGTTATTAGAAAAAGGTCAACCTTGCACAAAAAATTATCGTCATTTGTCCCCTTTTCTCTCCCCTGTGGGTTTAATCATGGTGGGGGGACGTTTGCGCCAGTCGAAGCTCCCAATTGCTACTAAATATCCCTATTTAATTCCGCGGGACATTACATGTGATTTTCCAATGCTCCACCCGAAGGTACTACATTGGCCAGGAGGCGAGTTTTTTTTTACCTGGAAAATTTGGAATTTTGCCGAACCCTTGCTGTTCCAAGCAAGGTAGGGATCTTTAACGTGCGTGACAACACTCACACACGGGACCTCCATTTTACCTCTCATCCGAACGAGGGTGTATTTTTGTGAAAAATGCTTGCCCAACATTTTTCAAGCGGACCGTGTCGGGATACGAACCCGGGACCTTGAGCGTAGTAGTCACACACATACCACTACGCCACGGAGCCGCCCAAATTCCGCGGGACAGCAGATTAGCTATCTTGATATGCGATCATTATCACATATACTCGGGCCATGGTGGAAATCGCCTGGTACATTCTCTCGTAAATAGGAGATTTTGGATTCCTTCAATTCGACACTTAATTCGAAATCGTATATTTCGTTGCCTTACATGTTACCGATATAAGGCGGAACCTATACAACCACCTATGGCGGATCTTCCAGCTTATCGACTCGAACCGGGAAAATGTTTCACACACACGGGGATTGACTTTGGCGGACCATTTATGGTAAAAGTACCTAATCTGCGCACAGCTAGGTATGAGAAGGCATATATTGCTTTGTTTATATGCATGGTCTCGCGTGCCATTCATATCGAACTCGCACCTCGTTAACTTCCCAAGCATGTCTGACCGCACTAGACAGATTTATTTCTAGACGCGGACTTCCGGCGAAATTTTATTCCGATCAAGGACGGAACTTCCGCGGAGCTGCTAGAGAAATTTCTGAAATTTCAAAATTGTTTGACTCGTCTAAGCCCGAGATTGCACATTATTTAGCTATTCGGGGCATTGAATGGTCCTTTAATCCTCCCTACGCACCCCACTTTGGTGGATTGTGGGAGGCAGGAATCAAAAGTCTTAAATTCCATTTAAAGAGAATAATTGGTAGCAACCAATTTACTGCAGAAGAATTTAACACAATCGTTATTAGAATTGAGGGCATTTTAAACTCTCGCCCGTTTTGCTCTTTACCAGCTTCACCCGATGATGGAAATGATGCATTGACGCCGGCACATTTCCTGACAGGCGGTCCTATTCTGGCACGACCCGAAGTAGATTTGACAAACACTCCTATTAACAGACTCACTCGTTGGCGGCTTTGTCAACAGTTAATCCAAGGGTTCTGGAAGCGTTGGTCAAATGAAAACCTCCACACCCTTCAGCATAGGCCCAAATGGACTACCCCAGCCAAACAGTTGGAAGAAGGCGATCTGGTGTTGTACTTGACCCCAGGTGCACTCCCTGCGTGTTGGCCTTTAGCAAGGGTAACAAAGCTGATACCTGGAAGTGACGGCATAGTACGTGTTGTTCGGTTGAAGACACCCTCAGGTGAAACGGTACGACCAATAAATAAGGTGGTACCGCTTCCACCTCCTTAAAATTAATATGACGTGATCAACAATCACATTAATTGATCATTCTTTAGAGTTTCTTGTATTTTATCGTTTTATCTCTACACAACTACACCAATAGAGCTTATTTGCATTTTTTTAATTTCTCCCTTTTTTTTTCTTTTTTTTTTTCTTCACCCCTTTTAGCTATCAAAATTTAATTATTTTGGGTGGGGGGTATGTTCAAAATTGGGTTAGAACGCCACTCTTAATTTCAATGTTATTTATTTTAAACAATCAAGGTTTTGTTTTGCGATAAACCAGGCGGTCTTATCTAGCACTGGTTTTGTACACTCGTTTCAAAGCATTCGGCCCGTGCGGTCATGTATTAAAACAATATACATTTTTTGGTGAATGTGTGTGCTACTGAGCTTCTACATAATCCGTCAGCGGAGATTTGTTCTGGTTTGAATGCTGTTAACCACTTCCGTAGAAGCCAACAGTATGAACATTAAGGTAAGTGCATGATCATTGTTTGATTTACCGCTAAGAGTATTTTATCGCAACACTACCCTCAAGTCACAGTCCACTTGCTCTAAGGAAATAATCTGGGGTTTCACGCTTAGTGTAAATGTTCCCATTGTTTCTCCAACACATGCGATACATTAAATTAGCTTAGAATTTTGCACAGAATCCGAATCTGTAAACAGATTTAATATCCGACTACGCCCTGCAAAGTTATACCCCTTTAAGTCCGGAACCTCTAAATTTTTGTTCGTATACCTTTAACTCCATTTTTAAAACCTTTTTCGCTACCCAAGACTTATGCTTTAACCAACACAAAAATTAAGCACACAAAATTTTAATAATTTATTTTATCCAATTTACAGTTTAATAAACTAATCATTCCAATGTAATGTGTTTTAAATATATAAATGGGAAGGTCGACTTTTGGCGTAATCATCGCTCTGAATTACATGTGAAAGCTGTGTATAATTTCTTTTTAAAAGTATATATCTTCTCCAAACAAATGCGGTTATTACAATAGGAAAGTACGCTAAATGCAAGTCAATTAATAGCAATTTAATATTGCTTACTGACCTACCTTAATTGGGTTGCTGTACTATTAGGAATGATGTGCTTTTTTGTTGTCCTCGCCCGATAAACTGATTTTATTAATAAGCCGTGAGTAGTGAGGTAGGGCCGGTCCTACTTCAAAACGCGACAGACGTATTTTCCATGTGTAGAATACGGCTGAATCGTTTTGAATTAGGATCGGCCCTATATGATTTCAATGTAAAATAGTCGTGAAAACATTTCAATGTAAAATAGTTGTGAAAACATGAATTCTTCTATACTTTCAATGTAAAATGCTTGTGGGCACGTTTTGAATTAGGATCGGCTTTATATTACTTTCAATGAAACACACACGTATGTTGAAAAGTGCAGAGAAGAATGTGTGTAGCTGTTTTGAATTCGGTTTTCTATCGAGAAGTTAGACGTGCACCGTTTTGAATTAGGATCGGCGTTATATACTTTTAATGTAAAATGTGAAAACCTGAATTCTTTTCAAATGTAAAATACTTGTGGGCACGTTTTGAATTAGGATCGGCTTTATATTACTTTCAATGTAACACACGTATGTTGAAAAATGTAAGTGCAGAGAAAATGTGTGTAGCTGTTTTGAATTTGGTTTTCTAGTTAGAAGTTATAAAGTATGACAGATGCAAAAAATATCGCATTCAAGTCAATTGTGTTTAACACGTGCACCGTTTTGAATTAGGATCGGCGTTATATACTTTTAATGTAAAATGTGAAAACCTGAATTCTTTTCAAATGTAAAATACTTGTAGGCACGTTTTGAATTAGGATCGGCTTTATATTACTTTCAATGGAACACACGTATATTGAAAAATGTAAGTGCAGAGAAAATGTGTGTAGATGTTTTGAATTTGGTTTTCTAGCTAGAAGTTATAAGTATGACAGATGCAAAATATTGCATTCAAGTCAATTGTGTTTAATTAAAGTGGATTCTGATTTATGTTTAGAGGCTGCAAATACACACATGGGCCGGTTTCAATTCAAAATGTGTTCACTCTTGTGATAGGTTGAAAAGTGGGTTGGCAAAGTACGCAGATGGTGGTAATCTGCTATATAAGGAGATTGCTCCTAATATTAATTTAATTAGTCAAAGAAAAGCAATATGGATTTTAATACTCTTAATAAAACCACATATCGCAAACCTTATGTAAATTCAAAAGATATTATAGTGAATAAGAGGTTTAAAGTTTTAAAAGTGGAAACACTCGAGACAAAATATGGAGATAGAGTATTAGTGGAAACAGAAGAGTTCAAGAGTATATTGCCATTGAGATATTTTGAATACTTTCAAGCACATGGAGTGAAACAATTAAATGAAAGTATTGGCTCGAACAAACACGTATACATAACTAGTAAGGGATCGATCGGTCTAACTGTCAACATAGAATTTTCAGAATAATATGTCACTAATTTAAGAAATTAGTTTATTATTATAACACATCTAAGTCGATTGTATAAAAAAATTATGTATTAAATTAAAGTGGATTCTGATTTATGTGCGTTTTACTTCGAGTTTACTACCTTGTTTAAAGAAAGTCTTGTTTCAAAAGAGAAACTATTATAAAATACTTTTTTATTTTTACAAAATTGTTGAATATTTTGATCTAACTATTTATAAATGAAAAAGTATTTATTAACTCACGTTCTTGAAGTAACTGCTGCTCCCTCACCGCTAGTTCATCTTTTTTTTGCTTTATTATTTCTAGCTCCAAATATATACGACGCAGTAGCTTCTCTCCACGCTTTTAAATGCGTTAAGCAACTCTACTGCATCATCTTCGTAGGATTTGTCATCTTCACAGCAAACAGTCATATTTGATTCTGTACATAACTTTTTCATAGCCGACATGTTTTTGCCTGATCTGTGAGCATAACATAAAAGATTATTGTAGGTTCACCTTTTCTTTTGTATACTACCTGATGTTTCTGAGAGGTTCAGAGTGTATCAACGATTCTACGATAGCCTCAGAATTTCCAGAATGGTTTTTTGATCTAATGTAACTTATAAATTAGTAGTGTTTTAAAAAACACATGTATAAATGTGAAAAAGCACTTACCGTCACTATCAAAAATAGCAGCAGTATCGAGTTGAGCCGAAGAACAACCAAAAACTTCTTTAATCACGTCTTCGTCAGAATGTAATATAAATTGCTCTAGAACTTTTACGTTGGTACTATTACAATTTTTGACTGATGACAAGTTACTCATTTTTTTAGAAGTTGCTAGTAATAGTAACTAATAATTATACAAGAGATCTGATTGAATACTGTTGGTAAATCTACGTGAAGTATTTATATTAAATAATAAACTGATCTGTTAGAAAAAATTAAAAATTTGCATCGTTTTTCTGAAAAAAATTCAGCTCTGTAATCTATTCTAATGAACAAAACAGTATGTAAGCGAATATAATTATACCTCAGCAGAAAATAATGAATTAGTTTCATTGTATGAAAAAGAAATTGCAATGAATGCACATAATAAAACCCTAAATTAGATTTATTTCGTTTAGATTACCGCTGTATAAGAATTTTTTTAAAGGTACTGCTAAGCAGAAATAATGAATTACATTCAAATAATAAACTGATCTGTTAGAAAAAATTAAAAATTTGCCTCGTTTTCTGAAAAATTCAGCTCTATAATCTATTCTAATAAACAAAACAGTATGTAAGCGAATATAATTATACCTCAGCAGAAATAATGAATTAGTTTCATTGTATGAAAAGAAATTGCAATGAATGCACATAATAAAAACCCTAAATTATATTTATTTCGTTTATATTACCGCTGTATAAGAATTTTTTTAAAAGGTACTGCTCAGCAGAAATAATGAATTACATTCATTGACTGAAAAATAAATTGCAAAAAGGCGCTGCATATATAGGGATATAGTAATTTGTGCGAATCATGCTGAATTTTTGTAGTAAACGCTAGATGATTATGCATGTTCCATTGAAAGTAATATAAAGCCGATCCTAATTCAGGTTTTCACATTTTTTCATATGTATCCATAAAAAAATAGCGCTGTAATGATTGTGTGTGTATTTTTTCTGTATACACATCATAAAATCAAAGGTCATATAAAACATTTTTTCATAGTAAACATAACTGAATGAAAAATGATGTTGTATGCGAATTCCTATTACAGTTGTTTTGCTCAAAGTCGCCTTCAGTTTGTAAATACTGGAAATGCTTGCTTAGCGAATTGTTTGTCATAGTTACGTACTGAATGCAACTCTGCTTGAAAATCATCTTGAATAAAAACGTAAATAAAGGAGATTTTTTTTAACAATTGCATTCAAAGCAATTCGCTATGCAATTATTTTGATTTGATGCTATTTCTTTTTTACAGTTGTTTTGCTTACGTGTTTTCCGTAAACTCAGATGAATGAACCTTTTTGAAATTGTTTTGCTTACGTCAGATGATATTTGGTATAAATATTAAATAGAGAAATACGTATATTGAGTAGTGTATTTTGATTTTCTATAGAATCATGAATGCTGAAACCGTATCCGAGATTAGTGCAGCAATTTTGAGATTAACTGTAAAATGCGTGAATTTATTGAAAACAGTGAATGAAATAACGAAACACATTTTAGTTATCAAAGCAAATATTAGTATATTGAAGCTTGCTATTAGAAATAAGATATACGAAGACAATCGGCAAGAAAATCCTAGTAAACTGGAATCTAATTTAGCATATCTTAAAAGCTACCTTGTACGATTGAGGCACTTGAAACGCTCTTTGGAATATCGTGGAAAAGGTGTTAATTCAACGCTTTCTAGAGGTCATACTCGAAAAAATTTGATTTGGCATGATGTACAATCATGTTTTGGAAGTCGAATAATTACGGGACTTATTACCAATTTAAATTATAGAGATCCTCTAGTGTTCTTAGACAAGGCGTTCGCTAGTTTTAAACGCAAGATTGTTGCTTGCTTAAAAAAGTCAATGTTGAAAGTTAATGTAATATTTGCAGCTAACTTTGTTAAGCCTACAACTGGCGAAATGGATTTGAAAACGTTTCCTACTGCAAATCGTCACATCGATATAAATACCAATCTCAAGCTATGGTATAAGGAGAACGTATTGAACAAGATTTCGAAGCGATTAGAAGAATTTAGCGAGAAAGATTCTGGTTGGGCAATCCGAGAAGTTTTACACTTGAAGGTAAATATAAACAATCATGATCCACTTAAAGGAGGGTGTTCAACGTTTGTACCGGTCCCGGACTTTATAAAAAAGAAAAAAGCTGTGGTAAATGTAATAAATAACGATCAACATTGCATTCTTTGGAGCTTGGTTTCCGCTTTATTTCCTGCTAATTAAAATAGTCATAGAATATCTAGCTATCCACATTTTGATACAGTATTACGCTACAATTCAATTCAGTTTCCAATTGCATTAAAAGACATAAAAAAAATTGAAAAGCTTAACAATCTCGCAATTAACCTATATTGTATAGAAAATGCTAAAATACTACCATTTTGTTTAAGTGAAAATTTTAAAAAAATTGAACCTATTAATCTGTTAGTTTTAAATAATGATTCCTTACAATATGCTCGTCCTACAAATGCTAATGAGAATCACTTTCATTTTACTTGGATTAAGGATATGTCAAAATTATTTGCAAAACAGTTGTCTTCACATCACCATAAAAAATTTTTTGTTATAGATGTTTAAATAATTTTAGTACAGCAGCATTACTTAAGCGTCATTCGAATTATTGCGAAAAACAGAATACTTGCTCAATAAGATTACCTGAAGAATCTGAAAAGTATCTAACATTTAAACATTTCCACTATCAAGAAAAAGTATCATTTGTAGTTTATGCAGATCTCGAATGTATACTAGAACCATGCAATGAGTCTGAGGTAATATTAAACAGTTCGTTACCAAAGGCATATACCCTTTAGTGTAGCGTATTATTTGAAATGCTCGTATGATAATAAATATTCCAAATTTCAATTGTATCGCGGGAAGGATTGTATAGAATGGTTTGTTGCTCAATTGAAACTGATTTCAGAAACGACTAATAAAATTTTCTGTAACCCAAAACCTATGAATCCTTTAACGGAAGAACAAAAGTCAACATTTAAATTTGCCCTTCACTGTCACATTTGCAATAAACCTTTTAGTATAGATGATATTAGAGTTCGCGATCACTGCCACTTTACAGGTGAATTTCGAGGAGTGGCTCATCAAGATTGCAACATCAATTATCATAATTCTTATATGATACCGGTAGTTTTTCATAACTTATCAGGCTACGATTCGCATTTCATTATTAAAAATCTCGTTAGAGTTGTCAGGTTCGTTAAACATTCTGCCAATAAATAAGGAAAAATACATATCTTTTACAAAATATGTAAAAGGTATGAAAGTTAGTTTTAGATTTATCGATTCATTCAGGTTTATGGCATCTAGTATCGAAAAATTAGCTTCCTACTTAGATGATAATAAAAAATCCATCACCAGGAAAATTGTAACACTGATAATGAGTTTCAGTTACTTACGCGCAAAGGCATATTTCCCTATGATTACATTAACTCTTGGGATAGACTCAATGAAACCGATTTACCCTGTAAAACAGCATTCTTTAATCGTTTACGCAATGAAGAAATATCAGATGAAGACTACAATCATGCTAAACACGTTTGGCAAACATTTAATATAAAAACACTAGGGACTATTCAGACCTATATTTAAAAACAGATGTACTGCTCTTGTCTGATATATTTGAAAACTTTAGAAAAACTTGTATGTTCACGTATAAGTTAGATCCGCTTCACTACTTTACGGCTCCTGGTTTAGCTCTAGATGCGATGTTAAAAACGACGAACGTTAAACTCGAGTTGCTTACTGATATTGAAAAAATAATGTTTTTAGAACGGGGAATTCGTGGCGGTGTTTCTCAATGTTCGAATAGATATGCTAAAGCAAATAACAAATATATGAATGCAGATTACGATCCAAATTTCGATTCTAAATATTTAATGTATTTTGATGTTAATAATTTATATGGGGCTGCAATGTCTGAATATCTTCCATATGGAGATTTTGAATTTTAGATGGTACCAGTCCAGATATAGTACGTTTAGACATACTTAATATTCCCGATGATTCTGATGTAGGATATATTTTTGAATGCGATTTACACTATCCAGTATCTTTACATGAAATACACAGTGACTTACCTTTGGCGCCTGAACATATGATACCACCAGTACCTTCAAATAAATCAAACTTAAAGAAATTACTTACAACTTTATATCCAAAACTCAACTATATTATTCACTATAGGAATTTAAAAATGTATTTAAGCTACGGTTTAGAACTGAAAAAATTCATAAGGTACTTCGATTTAAACAAGCCCTTGGTTAAAAGAATACATTGATTTGAATACGAAATTAAGACAACAGTCAAAAACAGTTTCGATATATGCTTTTATAAAAATATGATAAATTCGGTTTATGGAAAAATGATGGAAAACGTACGGAAAAGGAAAGATGTGAAATTAGTGAGCAAATGGGAAGGGCGGTTTGGAGCTCGTAGTTACATAGCGAAGCCTAATTTTCATAGTTGCACTGTGTTAGACAAAGATCTAGTCTTAATAGAAATGAATAAATTAGAGGTTTATTTAAACAAACCCATTTATGTAGGTTTCTCTATTCTAGATATTTCAAAACCTATTTATATGAATTTCACTATAGTTATATAAAATCGCAATTTGCTAACAAAGCAAAGTTACTGTATACAGATACGGATAGTTTGATATACGAGTTTAGCGTTGAAGATATTTACTCTTATATCAAACAAGATATTCATAGATTTGATACTTCCGATTACGACCCTCATAACAAATATCATATTCCATTATCAAATAAAAAAGTTCCTGGTATTATGAAAGATGAAAACAATGGTGATATCATGCTAGAGTTTGTAGGGCTTAGATCTAAAATGTACACTTACAGAGTTTAGGATAGGATAATAAAAAGTCAAAGGATCTTCCTTAGCAAGTATTAAGCAAATTTCTTTTGATGATTATAAGAATGCTTTGTTTTATAACCAGTCTGTACAGAAACAACAATGTTTAATTAGATCAGTCAAACATGATGTCTTTACTATTAAACAAAACAAAATTGTTCTTAATCCAAGTGATGATAAAAGAATTCTTAGTACCTCAACCACTGATACTAAACCTTGGGGGTATAACTATACACTCAGAAATGACTTGTGAAGCTTCAACCGCTGGCTCAAATAAAGAATGCAATTTATTTTATCTCGATTAACATATAATTTTTTTAGTTATAAAACTTCAGTGTTATGTTTATACCTGCACAAGTACACCGTTTTTTTTTTTGGATGTATCTAAAAATAGGATACCTTTCAATCTGCCTGAGTTTGAACTATATTAGTATAAATGTATTGTAGAGAAAAATAGTAGTAATAACCGTTCTGTTTTAAAAAAAAAATCCAGTTTCTTAATAACATACCAGTTAGTTTATTTTGAGAAATGTATAATATGTGAAAGATATTGTAAAAAGCATGTAAAAAATATTAATAAATAGACTGTGATTGCTAAATGATTTATTGTTTTTTCATAATTTGTAAAGGTACAGTAATAATAATAATAAAGTAATTATAATATTCTTATGCTGTTTGAGAGTGGATTGTATTTGACTATCTTATCATGAAGTATAAGGCAATGACAAGATGTATTTGGCAAAACGTTTCTGCTAGTTTCAAATTCTAATCTAATATCGACAGTACCAGATTTTAACGTTTCATTTTGTCTAGAACAATCTATGACTACTAATGGTGCAATACTTCGTAAATCTTCAAGATTAAAAAGTGGTTCATTTTCCTTTTCGTAGTATGATTGCTGAAACTGAGCATACATCTCATATAACAACGCAGTCTGTTTATTCTCGAACTTCAAATTTAAGTTATCGTACGGGAAAATTTCTGAATTTAAATATAGTTTCTTGTTGGTTAAATAGCAATGATCAACACGACTGTAGTTGCTCATGTATCTATTTTTCGGTTGGTTTGAAACCGACAATCACAAATCTTGGTTTTTCTAATTGTGTTGTTGTTTTAATGTTCCATGTATGACGTTGCGTTTCTTATAGAAGTTGATATTCATGCAACTCCCATCCTCTAAACGGAATATGCAAATCCTGATTTTGTGCAACGCATTCTATTAAATTAATTCGTTGAGTATCATCAACGACTACATGCGGCATTTTCCATAAAACTTTGTTTAAAACAACTTTTATTTCTTCATCGGGTGTAGGATTAATTATAGCATTAGTATCAAAACTGGAACGTAGTAAAACTAACTCATGACGTATGTTTAAAATAATTTTTTTAAAATCTTCGCATAATCCGAGAACCATTGAAAGGTTTATTGCAACATTAAAATTCCCATTGGCATCAACTATTTGCGAATCATCCATAGGAGACCACCCAGCGTTTTGTAAATGTTTACTTTGATTGCTATTATATGAAACATATCCCTTCATTATAGACGTTAATCCAGGATTCCGAACACGATCTACAATGATACCTCCAATCTCATATCTAATTTCATCAAAAAGCAGCAAAATTCCATTATTTACAAACTTTGCTGTCTGAGACGGCGTTCCATCTGTTCTAATTAATTTGCCTTCTATGTACAGCATGCTCTTCGATGGTAAGGTGTATACATCTTGTTGCTGTATAGGGATTCGAATTTCATCATTATTGTTTAAAGATGTGTTAGCATAAGGTTGATGAGTATGTTTTTCAATATTAACAATTGCATTATCGAAGTAAACTTTTTCACGCACGTTCAGTATTTCACTATTCATTCTACTTTTTTTTAATTAAATAAATGCAGTCCTAACGATTGTAGAAACTGCCGGTTTTGTGTTGTTAGCGGTTTTGAAACAATCAATCGAGTGTCGATTGCTTTGAAATTTCCAGCATTTATAGCAATTCTTGACATGTTGCGTGCATTATACTTAATACCCATGGCTATTGCAGATTTTTTTTAAATGCAACCTTACAGTTAGCAGTTCTCCTCTGAAATTAACTAAATTTCCATCTTGATCTAACACTTTAACTATTATTTCATTTATTATACGTGACTTGATTGGTAGATATATAATCGTAGGTGGGCACTCAACAATTTTAAAACCTGCAGGTACTTGCGGAAAAAATTCGTGTATTACATGGGCTGGTTTACTATTTAAATAGGATCCGCTTGCAATATTACAATCGATTAAAACTGCATTCACTTTACAAATGTTGATTGCGTAGTCTGCTTGATGCGTGACAAATGCTAGCAATTTTGTGGATTGAAACCAAGTAGAGAACCAATTGAATCCTTTTGGTAAAATCCACATCTAGACTACATTTAATACTACATTTAAGTGTATTATTGTCAGCTGTAATTTCTATATACACTGGAGTCTTTCTAGCGCTTCGTGATTGTTCCATACAACCACGCCATCTTTTATCACCTAAAGCTTTTTGAAGATATTTATTAATTTCTCTAATCTCATAAGCACCTTCAGGTATTTCTATGAATTCTCCGTTAGATCCATAATAAAATTTATTATTTATTCCTTTTCTATGTTTGGAATTGTGTTATAAGACTCAAAATTTGTTAATCCTAATACGTACTCCGAATCATTATCCAAGTTTATAGGTGGATTAAAATTGCTTGTTAAAACTGAAGTGTTTCCCGTTAGAGTAAAAGTGTACGACATAACGACTTCGTACGCAGTTCTATGCGCTACTTAGAAATTGTAAGCATAAATGACCGCAAAACACAGTACCGTACGATTGTTCTTGGTTAATGTTATAAAGAATTCTACATTTACCCCCGCTATTCAAATAACTTATCAACTCTGTTGGCGGTCGCAGGTTTCCGTAGCTGTCATAGTAAATAGCGCTACTACCGTACTTTTTGTAAGAGGTCCAATGCGTGCCTAAACCTTCTATTCCATCTAAATTAATTATACCACATTCTTTAAAATTAACTTTCTTGGGAAGATTGTTTCTCATGAACACACCACGGAAATATGGTACTTCTAATTGCTTAACAAACTCTATTAATTCTACATTGCTTAGTGCACGATTAGGTAAAATCAAGTTGCGTTCCTTTGAGGTTTTGCAGGGGCTAAAAAAAGACCAAAACCTTTTTTATAAGGTTTGATGTACATGCCGTTTCCGACTGCAATGTCCTCCATTGCCTTGTTATGACGTTGTTTTTCCGCTAGTTGTTCCTTAGCTATTTTAGTATCTGAAACTGCTTTTGCAACAGCAGCTGCACCTCCAGTAAGAGTACCAAGAGCGCTTAGGCCTGCAAAATTGGTATTAGTGGTAGAAAACCTCCTGTTTTAGGAATTGATATAATACGAGCTGATTTAATATGCTTCTTTTGTTTTGCTGTATTGGCTGCATTAATTGCTATGTTGATTGCATCCATAATATTAGATCCTTTAGACTTTTTTAAAGCTGTACGTGCTTGTTTGATAATACTTTTAATACCTAGCGTACTTCTTATTTTACGTTTCTTTATCAGTTTTCTTATTTTATTGATATTTTTTGTTCTCAGTGATGCACAGGCACCCATACCAAGTTTTACTTTAGCTTTCATTGCGGTAGCTACTCCAAATGCTGCTACTTTTTCACCTAAAGACGAGTCACCAGAATTTAGTCTTTCTGTAGCTAACTGAGCTAACTTCGAATCTGCTTGATGGCGTTTAGATAGATCCTTTTCTTTGGAGTATGCAATATCGTGCTCCTTACAAGCCTCGTCTAACTTGTTTATTCCTTGTCTCCTCGAGCTAACCGTTCGATTAGTTTTGTACCCGGACCGCAAAATTTGTAACCCGGAATATGCGCTTCGAATGGTAAATTGTTAATTACAGTATTTAATAGTCCGTTCCCAGTAGTTTTAAAATTATTATATGTAATCATTAGAGGACAACTATCCTCTCAAGCTGTGCAGCAAATAAATAAAATATTATGAATTAATGATTCTTTATATACTAGCCGTTTCTTATATATATAATTCTACTTTTTTTACAAATCGAATTTAGTACTTGCAAACATGCATGTTGTGAAACAATCAACACCTTTAACCATAAACAATAATGACATTGGTGCGCAATCTTTAGCTAAAAAGAAAAAACATAGCGTTCTTCTACCTGCATCTATTCGATGTCTAGTTGTTGGTCCTTCAAATTGCGGTAAAACCAACGTTATGATTGGGTTGATAGAACATCCTAATGGTTTAAAGTTTGAAAACGTATATGTTTATTCTAAATCACTTTATCAACCAAAGTATCAATACCTTGAAAGTCTACTGCAACCAATAAAAGGGATCAAATATTATACATTTTCCAGTTCTGATAATATTATATCACCATCTGATGCTCGAAATAATTCTATATTTGTTTTTGATGATGTAGCTTGCGATAAACAAGGTATCATTAGGGAATACTTTAGTATGGGGCGTCATAAACAAGTAGACAGTTTTACCTTTGTCAAAGTTATACTCGTATACCTAAGCACTTACTACGTGATAATGCTAATCTTTTAGTTTTATTTAAACAAGATGATTTAAACTTAAAACATATATATGACGATCACGTCAATACTGACATGAAGTATGATAAATTCCGTGAAATATGTGCTGCTTGTTGGCGAGACAAATACGGTTTCTTAGTTGTAGACAAAGATAGTGAACCAGATCAAGGAAGGTACCGAATAGGTTTTGATCACTTCATACATATTTAAACCTTGAGAGACGCAAGTATCGTTAGCATCGAAGAATTTTTTATTACAATAAACTTTTACGCAATGAATAAGGAGTCGATAAAACTTAAAAGAATTTTAATTAAGAAAAGAAACATTGTAAAAAACAAATTGCGTCAGTTAAAAGATAATGAAGTCGTCCAAGTGGAATCAATATTACCCATAACATCACGATTAGAAACTATTGCTAATAAACTGGATGGGGAAAGTGTGGTAAAGAAAGAAAAATTTAAAGAAGAAGAAGAACTGCCTCATAGCAGTGTAAAAAATTAAACCTACATTGCTAGAAAGGAACGTTGACTATATTGATTCGCCGGTTATTGCACAGCATATACCAAATATAAAAAATGATGCCCTAGAGGTAAATGATGATGATGTTGAGAATGAATACGAAGCAGAAATTAATCGAAATGCACAAGAAGCTCAGGAATATATTCAAAGCTTTGTCGATTCACCTGGTATGACACATTATCTCGAACAGCTACATCCGCTACCTCGAGAATATATTTACAATATGTTTAAAGATGTTAAGAACGAATTTGATCATAAATATGGTATTAGGTTTAACCCTGATTCGAATGGTCTTATGATAGGCAATTCGAATTTCGCGTTGGATGATGAAAATGTTCTAATAAATGATTTGAAATATACAGGTACTCCTGGATTATACGAACTACTGTTTAAAAATATCCTGTCGGGTACAGTCAGCAAGATCTAAAGTCGTACCTTGATATTGTGAAAAGAACAAATGCTAATAGAAGATATTATTCTGAAACAGAACAAATTCAGGGTAATACTTCATATAAGTACAAAAATATAATATCTACATTAAACATACTTCCCAAACACCCCGTAGACCTAGAACATTACCCTATAGAAAGCGTCTTGGAGACGGTATGACAATGGAAGTATCAAATAACGCAATAGATTATTTATATTGGAATGATCCCAATGAACTTGTTGATAGATTACGACTTTTAGTTTCATCACAGACTGCTGGACACACAGGTCACGGCAACGAAATAAATTCGATCATTGAAGAATTGCGTGAGGCAAAAGTAATTAGATGATATGACAATTGACAAATTTGGAAGGCACTTACATAACCGTAAAATAGATATAAGTGAACAGGAATATGAAAACAAAAGTGAAGGTTTTGAAACCTTGATTGAGTATAAGTTACATATGCTACATTACACGGTAGTAGCAACGTTTTACTCTAATACATTCCTCGACGGTGATAAGACATTTCTTATTTTCAATATTAAACATAATTATGAATTTCCTTATGAGGAAGCAGTCATTGAGAATATTAAAGGATACCCGCAAGACATTGAAATTCTTATAAACGAAAAAAGTTATGTAATTGCACAGTTACAAGGATTTTTGCTTAAACGTATGGATGTAATCAGCTTTCGTGACAGCGGTGCTATCATAAACAATACCACAATGTTTCTTGATTTTATATTAAAAGTTCCTTTCAAAGCAAGTGGAGCCCGCGACATTCAAACATAGAAGTATCTTAAATAATTGTATTTAATAAATTCTGATTAGAAAAAAAGTATTATGTTAGTTGCTCAATCAAAAGTGAAAGAGGATATAGTAAATGAACTTCATAAACCAGCACGAATAAATTTCAAAAGACGCAAAGTGATAGTAAAAGGTTTAAATGACCTTCTTCAGACCGATTTGATTGAAATGCTACCATATTCGCAAACAAACAAAGGATTTAAATACATTTTAGTAGTTATTGATTGTTTCTCCAAATACGTATGGGCTGTACCACTTAAAAGTAAAACGGGTATTGATGTTACTGCTGCAATGAAAACAATTTTAAATAAATTTAAAAATCCTCCAAGAAATTTGCAGTCTGATTTTGGTAAAGAATATTATAACAAACACTTTCAATCCTTAATGCGGACATATGGCATAAACCATTATAGTGTTTTTCTACAAAGAAAGCATGCATTGTGGAACGTGTAATTAGAACTTTAAAGGGAAAAATGTGGCGCTTGTTTAACCTGAACGGTTCTTACAATTGGATAAAAAATTTAAGCGATATTGTGAAACAATACAACAATACAGTTCACAATACTATCGGAGTCAAACCTGTAAAAGTTGATAAATCAATTGAAAAATTATTCTTAAATCATCATTTACCCACATCAAACTTGCAACCAAAATACCAAAATATTCAATTAAAGACAGTGTGAGGATTAGTAAACACAGGGAAGCATTTACGAAAGGTTACACACCAAACTGGTCAAATGAAATTTTAAGATTAAAAAGGTAAACGTAACCAATCCGACAACATATATATTAGAAGATCAAGACGAGAAAGAAATCAAAGGTGCATTTTATGAAACGGAGTTGCAAAGGTTAAACATCCAGGAATTTACCTGGTAGAAAAGTCCTAAGAAAGAGGGAAATAAAGTGTTTGTAAAATGGTTAGGCTTCTCTAACGTACACAATAGCTGGATCGATAAAAATAATGTTTGCTAGAAGTTGTTATAATAATAGTTAATAAGGCTAACATTGTAAAATTATATTAAAATAAATAATACAAACAAATCTTTCTATTGTTTTTATTATTATAAAGGAATTTTGTAAGGCTAACATTGTAAAATTATATTAAAATAAATAATACAAACAAAATCTTTCTATTGTTTTTTATTATTATCAAGCCATTCTTTTAATAAAAAGGTATTTTGTTTTGCACATTGCAGATTGTTATTGCTGTGTTTATAACAATGTATGTTATATTTTAAACGATTGTTGATTTTTAACTCCGATAGCTTAGGACAACCTAGTGCAAGCATATCAGTTACAAAGTTTTGCATTATATATGTTTCAATCAATTTCTTCTTTTCTAGACCCTTCACAAATACTTCTTCACCGGGTCGGATAATTTGCTTCAAATAAAGCGCTATATATGTTGACACCATTCCAGTCGTTGAAGATTCATCCCAAGAAAGACCATGAATATTCCTTGTCACCCAGTCATTATGTTCTATATGATCTTGACTCAAACAACTAGACTGCATTGGCAGTTTAAAAATTTGATGCCAAACATCACCTAACAACAAGTCCAAAACCGCAATTTCTTTGCACACAAACTCGTTTTTCTTGTATTTAAATCCCTGAATATCGATTATATACATGTTTGTATGTAAATATATGCAGTAAACTTCGACTAATTAAATTAATATCAGGAGCAATCTCCTTATATAGCAGATTACCACCATCTGCGTACTTTGCCAACCCACTTTTCAACCTATCACAAGAGTGAACACATTTTGAATTGAAACCGGCCCATGTGTGTATTTGCAGCCTCTAAACATAAATCAGAATCCACTTTAATTAAACACAATTGACTTGAATGCAATATTTTGCATCTGTCATACTTTATAACTTCTAGCTAGAAAACCAAATTCAAAACATATACACACATTTTCTCTGCACTTACATTTTTCAATATACGTGTGTTTTGAAGTATGTATGTTCCATTGAAAGTAATATAAAGCCGATCCTAATTCAAAACGGTGCACGTCTAACTTCTCGATAGAAAACCGAATTCAAAACAGCTACACACATTCTTCTCTGCACTTTTCAACATACGTGTGTGTTTCATTGAAAGTAATATAAAGCCGATCCTAATTCAAAACGTGCCCACAAGCATTTTACATTGAAAGTATAGAAGAATTCATGTTTTCACAACTATTTTACATTGAAATGTTTTCACGACTATTTTACATTGAAATCATATAGGGCCGATCCTAATTCAAAACGATTCAGCCGTATTCTACACATGGAAAATACGTCTGTCGCGTTTTGAAGTAGGACCGGCCCTACCTCACTACTGCCGTGTATAAAGTTGGTGTTTACATGGTTTCGTTTAAGACCTTGTACATATTTTCCGGATTACTAGAAGACGTTATGATTTAAAATAGGACCACGCCCTGTATATAATTTCTTTTCTTGGACTTTCTATTAATTATGTTTGTGTATTAGAAATTGATGAATAATTGCAGGATACAAAATTTAAATAAACACTTTACTAAGGGAACACCAAACTTGTCGTATACAGAATACTTACTAATAAAGCAATTTAATTTTAAATAACTTCTACGCCATATTTTTCGAAAATGGCATGCTTGAATATTTTCTTTGGAAACAATCGAAGATTGCCGAAGACACTCGAAGAGCGCACAAACGCGGTCACTAAACCACAATTAATAATCGCCTTTATAGGTTTAACATTTCTACCATTACCCAATGACTGGTGCTACGTACATGGAAACTTTAATTTCTTATTGGAGAGAATCCTTATTCTCCCACGCACTGTTGCGTAGCCGCATGCCCACCCCTTTTGAGGATATATGCTCGTTACAGGTTGTAGCACCCGTGGTTTTACTTAACTACACTTTGTGAGATCCCTTTAATCTTTTTAATCGTGTCCTTCTCGCGTGCAATACAGTAGGACTTAGCCTTACTACCAACAAATTATAATACTAGACCCACATTAAATTATTGATTAACAGTTTTGAATTATACATGTAAATATTAATTTCTTCAACGTTTGCAAAATTCAAACTAAGACTTACTCTTCTTTGTCGATAGTCCTCACACGAAATTTTAAACCAAAGACTGAAAATTCAGTATTACTATTATTTACACTATAAACGACTTTACGTTTTACAAAATAAACTTAAAATGAACTTTTGGTATCATTTCCCCCGTATTTATGTTCATAGAGAAAGTATAAGTATAATTTGTCCTTACATTAACCCAATTTAAATCAAATTATAGAATGTGTATTCCCGTATATTAACTAGAATTGTGGAAAGTGCTTTTATTAAATTAATAGTCAGGCGTCATCGACAAACAATGCAAGGCTAATGATCATATATTTCACTAAATTTATTTAGAATATACGTCTTATGTTGAACTACATTTAAAATAGATTATCGAACCACTTTCTAGCTCACCGTGCAGCATTAATATATGTATTATACCTTTTGGTTTAATCATTTGTATGTGGATTCACTAATTGAAAATGTTATCAATTCTAGCCACTAATAAATATTTTTGGAGTTTAACTCTATTATCGAGCTAAATCTAAATAAAAATGCAAAGGTGTTTTGCTGATAGGTTTTTGAATATTAATACAATATATACAGGTCTTTGTTGGAACTAATTTTAAAAAACGTGATAATTAATTTCAATTCCCCAGGATAATTCTATACTAATTTTATAGGTTACACCAGGGGTTTATCTCAAAAGACAGAGCGATACGGTTTAGAAATAGATTAAAGGTGAATTATATACGGTGCTTGGAAAAGGTTAATCTGCAAATCAGTAAGGGGTCATTCGATTTGAAAAAAATTCCGAGGGATTTGAGAACCTGAGGAAAAACACAATAATTGAAATCTTACACGACGGTATATTAAAAATACTGCTAAGAGTAATTTTGTTTAATAATTCTAAAAATGGTGTTGGTGGTTAAATACATACAGGTAAAACCCACTATAAAACAATTATACGCGTCACTTTTCCAGTCAAGACTTGCATATAACGCCAACTAATATAATAAGGAGCTGCGCACGCTCGACCATCGGCATAAAAGGCGAGAGCCATGTTCCAGTGCATTAATCGTCAAAGTATCGTCGAGTTTGATTAAAATTATAAATTAAAGATGGATTTTTCTTGTGTTGACGTTACAAGTGATGTGCGAGTACCACAATTAAATATCAACCAACTAGTTGGTAAGACAACCTATAGGTTGGCGAATTTCCTCCAAATTATCACCACCATATAATAGAAGTTGGTTTTGATTTATATGGCGGTCTTCAACCTGCCATCCAAGTTATTTGCTGTAGTGGTATGTGTGCTGATTCTACGATAACATTCTCTTACTTCGATTGGAAGAAATTGTGTACTTTTCAAGTGGAATTTCAAATTCACCAATTTGCTCAAGACTCAAAACAAGTCAGATTAAATGGTTTGACTACTGGAAACGATGTTGTTGACATACAATTGGATCAAGATTTCAAATTGCAGCTGAGCACAGCCTTTAATAGAAGTATATGGCTGTTGAACAATTTTGAAAAGAGAATTTATATAATATGGAGATTACGAAAGATGGGAATGTTATTGTGCTACCTGCGTACGAGTGCATCAAGCTATTAAATTTGCGAGAATTAATCTGTTTTAAAATGGCTGAGTGAAGGTGTAGAAACTTTCCAGAATTTTACGAAAAATTTGTTGGTGATATAAAAAAAGTATGTGGAAATACGACGGAGGAAGAAAGGGTACAAACGTTATTAGAGGGAGAGAGCAGTGCCAGTATTTCTCTGTCTAATGATTGCAGCAATTTAAATAACTTGACAGCGTTGGAACTTATTAAGTGTTTCCCCATCCAGTACTTAAAAGATGCAACTGCAAGGCAATCGCTTGCGCAAATGTTTCGAGATTTGGCTATCCCAGATTCGCCAGAGTCTGGTTAGCACAGCGGTTTATAGATGTTATCAATACATGTATGTATTCTATTAAAAACATTATATTTTCTTGATAAAGTTTGTTTTTACATATTTTGTATCGCCAACATTAGCAAAAATTATTAATAGGCGTATTAAACTATCTTGTTTTTATTTTTAGGTTTAAAGTGGTGTACCCCGCAAATAATAAACACAATATACCGCATGTTAACAAAAAATTGTAGAGAAATTCAAAGACAACTTTAATGTGGGTCTAGTATTATAATTTGTTGGTAGTAAAGCTAAGTCCTACTGTATTGCACGCGAGAAGGACACGATTAAAAAGATTAAAGGGATCTCACAAAGTGTAGTTAAGTAAAACCGCGGGTGCTACAACCTATAACGAGCATATATCCCCAAAAGGGGTGGGCATGCGGCTACGCAACAGTGCGTGGGAAAATAAGGATTCTCTCCAATAAGAAATTAAAGTTTCCATGTACGTAGCACCAGTCATTGGGTAATGGTAGAAATGTTAAACCTATAAAGGCGATTATTAATTGTGGTTTAGTGACCGCGTTTGTGCGCTTTTCGAGTGTCTTCGGCAATCTTCGATTGTTTCCAAAGAAAATATACAAGCATGCCATTTTCGAAAAATATGGCGTAGAAGTTATTTAAAATTAAATTGCTTTATTAGTAAGTATTCTGTATACAACATGTTTGGTGTTCCCTTAGTAAAGTGTTTATTTAAAATTTGTATCTTGCAATTATTCATCAATTTCTAATACACAAACATAATTAATAGAAAGTCCAAGAAAAGAAATTATATACAGGGCGTGGTCCTATTTTAAATCATAACGTCTTCTAGTAATCCGGAAAATATGTACAAGGTCTTAAACGAAACCATGTAAACACCAACTTTATACACAGCTTATTAATAAAATCAGTTTATCGGGCGAGGACAACAAAAAAGCACATCATTCCTAATAGTTCAGCAACCTAATTATGGTAGGTCAGTAAGCAATATTAAATTGCTATTAATTGACTTGCATTTAGCGTACTTTCCTATTGTAATAACCGCATTTGTTTAGAGAAGATATATACTTTTAAAAAGAAATTATATACAGCTTTCACATGTAATTCAGAGCGATGATTACGCCAAAAGTCAACCTTCCCATTTACATATTTAAAACACATTACATTGGAATGATTAGTTTATTAAACTGTAAATTGGATAAAATAAATTATTAAAATTTTATGTGCTTAATTTTTGTGTTGGTTAAAGCATAAGTCTTGGGTAGCGAAAAAGGTTTTAAAAATGGTGTTAAATATATACGAACAAAAATTTAGAGGTTCCGGAGTTTAAAGGGGTATAACTTTGCAGGGCGTAGTCGAATATTAAATCTGTTTACAGATTCGGATTCTGTGTAAAATTCTAAGCTAATTTAATGTATCGCATGTATAAAAAAATTTATAAGAACGCTCAAAAGTCGCTACAGGTAAGAAATCTTAAAATTGGGGTAGCTCCATTGGGGATGGTACAATCTGAAAAATTTAAAAAGATTTGGGTAGCTGAGAAAAATCTAATATTAATTGATACCAAACAAGATAGGTTTATCTCGAAAGATGCATTGGTTAGACAAAGAAAACTATTTGTTAGTTTTACTTATAGAGCAAAGAGCAAAATTTAGAGATTCCGGAGTTTAAAGGGGGTGGTCCTATTTTAAATCGGTTTGCAGATTCGAATTCTGCGTAAAATTCTAGACTAACAAGATGTATCGCATGACTAAAAAAATTTATAAGAACGCTCAAAAGTCGCTACAGGTAAGAAATCTTAAAATGAGGGTAGCTCCCTGGGGGATGAAGCTATCCGAAAAATCTAAAGAGATTTGGGTAGCTGAGAAAATTCTAATATTAATTGATACCAAGCAAGGTAGGTTTATCTCGAAAGATGCAATGGCTGCGGACGCCCAAAAGTCGCTACAGGTAAGAAATCTTAAAATGAGGGTAGCTCCCTGGGGGATGATGCTATCTGAAAAATCTAAAGAGATTTGGGTAGCTGAGAAAATTCTAATATTAATTGATAGCAAACAATACAGGTTTATCTCGTGGGTGGAAATGTGGATGCTCTTTTATCTCAAAAGATTAATCTTAAAATGAGGGTAGCTCTCTGGGGGATAATGCAATCTAAAAAATTCCTAAAAATTCAGATAGCTGAGAAAAATCTAATATTAATTAATACCAAACAAGATAGGTTTATCTCGAAAGATGAAAATGGTTAGTCGAAGAAAACTTTTTGGTCCAGATGTGTGGGGAAATGTGGATGCTGGGGGAAATGTGGTCACAGAACTGTCAATTTCCTCCTACTATGGGTACGCGATTTCTTACTAAAACTTCTTTATACTTATTTCCTATCAATTCCAAAGATTTGAATATCTACATAGTGCAAAATTTAAACTTAAAAGATGAAATTTGGCCCTTTGATAAAGTCCTTGCAATAATAATTGTTTAATGGTTTTTCCATTATTACATTCATTTTGTGCAGCATGTGTTGAGGATAGTGGAAGATGGTATTTATACTATAGTTGTACGTGTTTACTTTATCAGATAGCTCATCTAAAGAAAGTTCAATTATTCAATATGATGTATTAGATCTAATCTATAAATGAATTACATGATTCTAATGTAACTATATTATTATGTAGTTTTCGTCGTTAGTAATTTCTAGTTTTGTTGTAGAAAATCCTTTGTTGGAAAGTAACTAGTTCTATGTATTAAAGCAATTGCAATTACCCACTTTGAAGGAAAAATGTTTTCAGATGTTAAAATTTAAACGTTTTTTGCGACAGCTTATTCAAAGGTTTCCATTGACATTTATGTTGAATACGCATCGGTAGATAAAACTTGCTTTATATGTAGGAGTATTATGTCCAACATTGGATTTTTAAAACCTATATTAGCCTTTTGGTCTAAAAGAGCAATGCCAAAATTCACGATATAGTTTAATTGGAAAAAACCAATTGTTTCATTTGTATCTTTTGATTATAGTCTTATTAGTACTATATTTAGTGTATGTAAAATAGTAGTTGATATCTTAAACAGCTATTCTTAATATAAAACATCTACTCGGTGTATTGCTCAAATAGTTATTGTAGAATATGGTATAAATACTCTTTTACTTGTATTTCTTATCTTTTTGAAGTGTTGATTTAAATTGTTGATGTACTTATATTGTAAATTACAATAGACATAACTTATTCCTGTTGTTTCAAATTATTCGTTAAAAAAATTCTGCAAATGTGTCGAGTGTTGCATGTATAATTAGTAAAATGAAGATCTTTATAACAGGATTTTTTTTGTATTTGGGTATGCAGTAAACGCGTCATATTGTGCCCTTTAATTGATGTCATTTGGTTGCATTGTGAGGTCTTATAGGTACTTATAATTATGGTCATAGACCTAATATAATTATAAGAACCATTAATAAATTAACTAGTAGCAAATGGAATGTTGAATACAGAAATATAAGTTTCTTTAATTTTCTGTCTGGATTTTATTTTTTACCATGGAATCCAATTAATGAGTGGAATAATTATATGTATAGTGTGTAGGCATATATGTGTATCTATAAGAGCTTACAATGCAACCAAATAATGTCTACATGTAACACAATTTGAACGTCATATTGTAGGATATCTTGTAAATACTACCTGAAAGTTTGTTGTGATTTATTGTATGATCTGTTTTTCTTCATTGGGGATAAAACCACACAGTGTTGTTAAAATAGTCTTTACTGACGTTTCTATTCATCCCTTACAATTGTTTTTGAATTATTTTGATTCTATGGTATGAGGTGAAACGTCAATAGAGACTTTTAACAACACTTGAGTGGTTTTATTCCTAACAAAGAAAAAGACGATCAATTCGAAGTCTTTTTCACGTCATTATAAGTATCATATTGATGTCATTTTAGAATGTCTTATTGACGTCATTGACTGATGTCATAATGACGTCATTGTAAGTTGTCATATCGACATCATTTTAGAATGTCTTATTGACGTCATTGACTGATGTCATAATGACGTCATTATAAGTTGTCATATTGACGTCATTTTAGGATACCTTATTGACGTCATTGACTGACGTCATAATAACGTCATTATAAGTCGTTATATTGCCGTCATTTTATGACGTCATAATGACGTTCTTGAATGACGTCATTTTAGGTGTGACATTAGGAAGTCATTTTCATGTCATTACAACTTCAAATTATCCGTCATTATGACCAAAGTACTGACCTGATTATGATGTCAAAAAGACGTGAGTGTGCTATCTGGGATATGTCAATTCACGGGCGTACCAATTTTTTACGAAGATAGGAATTCGCCAATAGGCTTGTTGTTGAGTTTTTGGCAAAATGCAGGAGGCTGAAATTTTCACACAGGTAGCTCATCATGTGGTGGACCTTGTATATATGTAAAAATTCGAGAACACCAATTTTTTTTCGGAGATATAAATTTTTCAATGCGACAGCGCATAACTACACAGTTATTGTTCGTTGCCGAGTTTTTGGCAAAACGCTGGAAGCTGAAAATTTTCACAAATGTAGTCCATTATATGGTGGACCTTGTGTATATGCTAAAACGGGAGAGTACCAATTTTTTTCGGAGATAAAAATTCTTTACTGCGACAGCGCACTCCTCGTAATAGCTATACTAAGAGTTTATTGTTTGTTGCTGAGTTTTTGGCAAAACACCGGAGGAAGGTAGTCCATCATACGGTGGACTTTGTGTATAAGCCAAAACGCGGAATTAGCACTTTTTCGGAGATATGAATTTTTCAATGCGATAGCGCACGCCTTGTAGCAGAAGTACTTAAAAGTTAATCGCTCATTATTGAGTTTTGGTATAGTAGTATTATTATCTCATGGCGGGTGACCTTGAAAAAACCTGCGCGAGAAGGAGCTATATTAATAATCAAAATAAAAAAGTGAGACTAGAAAACATCGACTGCTTGCACGTTCAGTGTTGCCAGAGCAAAAATTGTCGAGCAACCAAGGAATGTGTTTTAAATAGTTTTATGTTGATTTTTGCTCTTCTATAAAAATGATCTGAGCTTATTGTTAGATGTGATACCCCCAGATTATTGATTGATTGGATCAGTGTACACAAGATATTTTATCACTTATAGTCACTAGTAGAACAAAAACAATTTGGTAGTACTACATATTCGTTTTTTCAAATCAATAGACGTTTTTGTTTTAAACACAAACTATAAACTATAAACACTATAAAAATGTCAAATGCCCACCTCGAAAATATTACTAAGATTTATTACAAAAACGTTTTAAGAATATGTTTACACAATGACACTCATGGTGTTGTAACTAACAAAAACAAAACAAAAACAATTTTTAATTAATACCAAAAGGTTTTTATATCATTTGTTATATTAATATTATTATAAATTGCATATATCTCGTGCTTTATTTTAATGGATCATAGAATCAACAATTCAGTGCTGTAGAATTGAAGGAAGAGGAACAGTTATAGTATGAAAAGAAAGGTAATTAAGGTTTGCATCTTGCCAGGTTATATATCTTTTACATAACCTCATTTATAGTTTAGAAATATTTGCTAAATTAATATATTTTTACGCACTTCATCGATAATCTAGCTATAAAATAATTCCTTTAATAATTAATAATCTTAACCTTTCTGACTAAACAAAAGCAATATTGCTTATACGACTGAAGTTAGATATACTACACCGGCCTGATCAGGTGCTGTTGATATTATAATCATAGAGTATTTAAATCGTCAAGCCTGCGTAATGTCGTCGAATGCGGAATTCAGATCCGATCGAGTAGTACATCCACTTGTTTTAATGGATTGACTGGAGACGCTGCATCGGATCGAAAACTGGTTTATGTCGCCAAACTGAAGCGGATTGACACGATCGGATAGAAGCGCCGAGATAAATACAGCCAATAAGAATCCCTTTTGGAGACAAAGAATGGACATGCTTAACAGAATTGATTATGATTGGATTAAAATGTAAAATGATTCAATCACTTTGAAAGCCAATCATTGATTGTTTCAGCTTTAAAAGTGATCGATTGTCACAGCACTACTAAACATAATTTGATATAAAGACTACTTCCCTATTTAATTTAAGCAAGTTTTATTTCAACACCTCAGTAATAAACAATAATGTACAAACAAATGTATTTATGACACATATTTTCTACAACGCTAAATAAAGACCATCATTCAACTATTTTACATAAATTATATTTTAAATGGGTTCACATCCTAAACTTTCATCCCCATCATCAGACTCATCGCCTGAGGATAAGTATCCATCTGAATTATCGCTATTATCATCAACCCGTATAATTAGGTCTTGAACCTCGTCTATTAAAGTTTCTCGTTCCATATAATCCTTTTCAATTTTCTCTACGTGCAGACATACTTTAGTCCACTTGTTGATTCCAATATTTTTTATATGTTCTTCTGCCAACTTCCATACATCATCTATTTTGAAGGTTACATTACATGTAGCGACACGGTTTTTAAGTAACGCCCAAATCATCTCGATAGGATTTAGTTCTGAGTGATATGGAGGTAAACGCAATACTACATGACCATGTTCTGCCAGTAACTGGTCAATTACAAACAGCTGATGAACAGGTTTATGTGCCTTAATTTTGGAATATAATTCAGGCTTGGTTTCCTTACATTCAAAGAGGATATTTCGTTCCTTCAACCATTTCTGCATATCTGTTTTCTTCCAACTTGAAATAGGATTAGGATGCACAAGAACATTATGATATGACGGATTGTCTATCACAAACACTGAATTTGATTCCAAATTTGGTATTAACTTTTCTTGCAGCCACTTTTTATAATTGCGATGATTCATGTCATCGTGATCATCTCCAGTTTTCAAACCAGACTTAAACATCAATTCTGCATTTGGAACGAACCCATTTTTTCCACCTGCATGAACAATTATCAAACGCTTCCCTTTTGAAACTGGCGATTTCAAACCCTTGGTGGTGCCGTCATCCCAACACTTTGTTACACTGTGAGAACTGTGCAGATATGTTTCATCGTTATATACAATGCTTCTGCCCTCTTCTTTATACTTACTAAAATTTTTCAAAAATATGGTGCGCTTTGCCCTTATATTGCTTTGTTCAACAAGAATTTTCCTGTTATCTACAGTTCTCTTCCAACGAAACCCTGCTCTTACAACAATTTTTCTGAACGAACCTAATTTTCCCGTGTAATGAGGGCAATCATTTTTAAATTTGTCAAACACTAACTTCAAAGTCGGTCTACGTTTATGTATTGCTGCAAACCGATACATAACGGTTCTTAGAATCTCTTCGTCAAATCCATTCACTGTTGACTTAGGGCTTGGTTTATTTACGGTTTTTCTTGGTGAACTGAACTTGCTGCGCAGGGTGTTTTGTTTGTACCTTCCTTTACAATTCTTTGCACAGTCCGCAATAACACACCTGTTGCTTCAGCCACGCCCTCTTGCAAATTGTTCAGGTTGGAGGCGCCCGAATCTTTTATGCGTTTTAAATATTGAAACACATTAAAAACAATCTGTCGTCCTTGACTATAAATCACCTCCTTCTTATTCATAATATTACTCTAAAAAATATCATAATTAATCATTGAACGAACATTCTTTTTAAATACTTACATTGCTGAAGAAATTAACTATCAGTTAGTTTTGAAAAAACTGTTTTGATGACTATTACTTGATACAAATATTAAAACGGAAAACTGGAAACAATAAGACCTTGATAAGAGCGAGAATGACAATGACAGTTACGGTTCACATTCGGTATATACAGTATTGGGATCCGCTGAGTATGTGCACTGTTGCCACAGCAAATATTTACGAATAAAGAAACTACAAACCTAAAATTGTTTATAAGTAAAAACAAGTAAAAGCTGCGATATTATATGGAGGTCTGGATTTATTTCATATATTTATAAATTTCTAGATACCGCCAGCATGAACGGGGTCCTTACAAATAATATTTTACTTAACGTAATAAATGGGATATTCGTGACGACGTATTAAAGCCACATTGCTAGCAAGATGTTTGTGGGTTGTACTGTAGCGTTGTGAATCTTGAGGTTTAAGTTTAAATTGAACCTATTGCGCATGTGACGTCACCCACCATGAGATAATAATACTACTCTAAAAAGCAAAAGACTGAAAATTTTACACAGGTACCTCAATATGTGGTGGAGCTTGTATATATGTCAAAAGGTGGTAGTACCAATTTTTTTCAGAGATATAAATTTTTTAATGCGATAGCGCAGTATCCGTAACAGCAAACCACTCATAATAGCTACACTAAGAAATTTACTGTTCGTTGCTGAGTTTTTGGCTATACGCCGAAGCTGTAAATTCTCACCAAGGTGGTCCATCATGTAGTGTACCTTCTGTATATGTAAAAACGCAGAAGTACAACTTCCTCACAGATTTGAATTTTTAATGCGATAGCGCACGGCCCGTAACAGGTACACTAAAAAGTTAATTGCTGGTTGTTGAGTTTTTGGCAAAAATCAGGAGGCTAAATATTTGACACAGGTAGCTTAATATGTGGTATATTTGTCAAAACGTGGGAGTACCAATTTTTTCGAGATATGAATTCTTTAATGCGACCGTGCACGGCTCATAATAGCTCATCATCATTAGGTCTTCAGTCCTAGAACTGGTTAGACGCGTACCATTATTGTTCCCTATTCTGAACTAACCTACAGATTTCCCTGAAATATGCACAGTTTGCATCTATAACTGTCCGATCTAGGTCTACATCTACCTCTTTTTTTCTATCTCTGCTTGTAATATATCACATACTATTCCCCAAAAATGCCTTAGAACGTATTCTGCCCTACTATTTCTCTTTTTCCCCCGATATCCTTGTTCCCCTACTATTTCTGTAACTTATTTGTTATTATCTTTGTCTGTCCATGCTATCGTCCTCATACATCTGAAGCACAGCATTTCAAAAGGCTGCTACCATTTTTCTGTCTGCGTTTCAGACTGCCCGTATTTCATAGGCATACTGTGCTGTGCTCCACACATATGCTTTCAACAATTTTCTTCCTATTCTATGTTTGTTGTCTTTCCTCATAGGCGCTGTTCTTTCTTGTTAGATGCAGTTCAATCACTTTCTATTGTTTTACAGTTATATGCCCTATTTCTCAGACCTTCAATGGTTGTGAAGGGAGGTAAGCAGCCTGTGGCTGCCAAGTCCCCCCAATACTTAACCATTTGGCGATTTAATATATTTTCCAATGTATCTTTTCGCACAGTCAACATTAGTTGCAGGTATTTCGCAACCAACTAGTTGTTTATACTAATCATCAGATTTATCTGCGCTTATTTTTTCGTCATTAGGTTTTCCGTCTCAAAACTGGTTGGACACGTACCTGCACTTATTTATATTCTGAGCTAGCCTACATAGTTCCCTGAAATTCTCACACAGCATGTGTATTCAGCTCGTTCCCTTTCTATTGTTTTCTAATTTTATACCTATTTTACCGAGATTCAGTGAAGGAGGTTAAGCAACCTGTGGCTACCAAGATCCCTCAACACTTAGACATTTGCCGAAATAATGGTTTTCCAGTAAATTCTTTCACACACTTAACATTATTCTCCTATTTTTTACCGTTTTCCACATTTTTCTTTCTTCCCCTACCATTTTTAGTACCTCTTCGTTCTTAACTTTGTCTGTCCATGGTATCTTCATCATACGTCTGTAGCACCACATTTCAAAGGCTTCTACCTTTTTCTTGTCCGCTTCTCCTACTGTCCAGGCTTCACAGCCGTACAGTGCTGTGCTCCACACATATGTTTTAAGCAATCTTTTCCTTGTTTCTATGTTTGTGGTCTTTGAGCACAGTAGTTGCTTTTTCTTGTTAAATGTAGCACGACCTTGTGCTAATCTTTGTTTTATATCTTTTGTGCTTTTCCCATCTTGCGTTATTTGGCTTCCTAGGTAGCAGAAATCCTTAACCTCTTGTAAGTTCGTGTTAGATACTTGTATTCTTGTTTTTGATTTATTTTCCCCACCTTTGCAAACTAGAACTTTAGTTTTAGTTTTGTTAATTTTCATACCGTATCTCTCTGTCAGAACCGTTTCCATTTCATTAAGAGCAGCTTCTAACTCTTCTTTGCTAGACGCTAATACCGCTATATCATCTGCAAATCTAAGCATATCAATTTTTTGTCCCTGCATAGTAATTTCAAATGTCTTCCTGCATTTGACAGTATTCATTGCCTCTTCTATGTACAAGTTAAAAATCAATGGGGATAGGGCACATCCCTGTCTCACCCCTTTCCTAATGTTTACTTCTCTACGTTCCTGCTCTAATTCTATTACTGCTGTTTGCTCTTTGTATAAGCTATGTACTATTCGTCTATCCCTATAACTCATTCCAATCTTTTTGAGTATTTCAAACATTTTTTTCCAATTTACATTGTCGAATGCTTTTTCCAGATCTACAAACCCTATATACATGCTTTCCCCTTTTTCTATTGTTTTCTCCATTATCACTCTCAGAGCTAAAATAGCCTCCCGTGTTCCCCTGTTTCGCCTAAACCCAAATTGGTCTTCTCATAATAGCTATACTAAAAAATTTATTGTTCGTTTCTGAGTTTTTAGTAAAACACCAGAAGCTTAAAACTTTTACCAAATAGCAGGAGTACCAATTTTTTCCGGAGTTAGGAATATTTCAATGCGATAACGCACGGCTCGTAGCAGGTATACTAATAAGTTAATTGCTGGTTGTTGAGCTTTAGGCAAAACGCTGAAACTTTTCACACAAGTAGCTCAATATGTGATGGACCCTGGGTATATGATAAAACACGAGAGTACCAACTTTTTTCGGAGATATGAATATTTCAATACAACAACTAAACTAAAAAGTATATTGTTCGTTACTGCGTTTTTGGAAAAACTCCGGACGCTGAAAATTTACCGTAGATAGCTCATAATGCAGCGGATGTTGTGTATATGCCAAAACGTGGAGTACAAGTTTTTTTTGAGTTAAAATTTTTTTAATGCTACAGCGCACGGCTCGTAATAGCTATAGCAGAGGTTGATTGATTGTTCTAGTTGAGTTTTTGAAAAAACGCCGGAGGCTGAAATTTTTTAGAAAGGTAGCCTATAATGTGGTGGACCTTGTATATATGTCAAATCGCAGGAATAGCAATTTTTTTCGGAGATAGGAATTTTGCAATGCGATAGCCCACTGCTCGTAACAGGTGTACTAAAAATTAATTGCTCGTTTTTGAATTTTTGGTAAAACACAGTAAGCTGAAGATTTTCACATGGCTAGCTTATTATATTGTTGTTATACCCCGCTAGCAGGAAGATTTAATTCATGTTAGATTTTTAAAAAGCAATTTTTTTGTAGCAAGTTTCACATCATATTCCTGTCCACTATAATAGGTGTGCGGTTGAGCTAATAATTTGTTGCTTAATTGCGCGATATTAACTTGATCCACATAACTTATTCTTAGTATTTGGCCTCTTAAAAATTTTGTATTTAAGTAAAAAAGGAAACAAATAATCTGATAGAAACAATAGAAATAAACTGTCCTCAAGCTACCACTTGCTTGCAGGTTTTTTATACCTGTATCTGGAATTTTGCATTCTTCTAAGAAATTTAGAATTTAGAATCTAACTAACCTGAACTGACCTTCAGAAACAAAGGGATTTTATCACCATTTATTTGCATTTGCAGCATATTTAACACATTCACTATATGTTTCCTTTACAAAAATCTGGGTTTATATTATTTAATTGAAGGGATATATTATAAAAATATACTTTTGTATTGCTTATTAAATTAATTTCTATATCAAATTCCTTTTCTTTTAACAGTTGTAAGTGTATAATCGGAATTTGAGTGTCAACAACTTGACATACTAAAAGTGAATAGTGCAAGTACTATTCATTTACCATTCCTATAATTCAGTTTAAGAATACGCTAAGTTACTATACCGAATGAATAAAAAGCATTCTACACAGGCTAGAGGTATTTTTATTCCTTACGTTCATAATTCATTCTGAATTATTCATTTTGAACTATTCACTTGAATGAATCAGTTCAGTACAAACTATTCACCCAAATGAATCACAACGTCCATGGCTAGTTGGTATGCGTGCCAGTACTAAGCCCAAAGTCTCGGTTTAGATTCTCGGCAGAGTACGCTTGAAAAATGTTAGGTGAACATTTTTTGGTTACGGTTTACCGTTACAGACCACGCCAAATAAAACGAAAAACTGAAAAATATGCTCTAAAACTGAGGTTTTAAATAAAAACTTAAAAAATTTTGCGGGTTTTTGCTAAATTTTGGAGTAATTTCGAAAAAAAACAAAAAAATAGGTACCTTTTACCGTGCCCATAAAATCTCATTAAAACGTTTTCACTAGTATTTTGCGGAGGAATACAATACAGAACGTGCGCATTGGATGATCCCGCCATCAATGGTGCAATTTAACATCCAGCCAGCAGCCATATTGTTGTTATTGTTCGCCCCTACTACACTGGCTTTACCTTATATTTAAGTTTTTGGGGATCTAAGCCGATGAGGATCTGGTACGGGTGCTATTTAATAAAGATGATTTTAAATAGTAAAGCTGTTATTAACAGTAACCTAACCTGGTGAAACTTAAATACCCGGGAAATCATCTGCTCTGTTTATTTCTTTCAAAACTAAACAATTCAAACCATCGTGTGAGGTTATGTAATACTGTTAAATTTGTTGGCATTAAAAGTGTTGGTTCCTTATTATTCCACATTGGTGCTCCTGGTAAATGGATTGAAACATATTTTTGCATAGGCACCTATTATTACCAACCACGTTTGGTTTTCAACTATATTAATATTTAGGCATGTATAAAATTGCATTTTTCTACTAAAGTGTGAGGTCATTACTTAGAGTAGATAAGTTAACGAATTTATTAGTCAAAATGAGAAAAGAAAAGCTGGACATTTTAGGTATTAGTGAGGTGAGATGGCCAGATAGTAATGACTTTTGGAAAGATAACTATAGAATAATTACAACTTCTTCAACTAATGGAAAGGCAGGGGTAGGAATAGTGTTAGGTAAAAGATTAGGACGTAAAGTTAAAGAGTGCTTACAATTTAGTGATAGAATAATTATGGTTAGATTGAGTACAAAACCCACAGACACTGTTTTAGTACAGGTATACATGCCTACAACTCAGTACGAGAACAAGGAAGTAGAAAAGGTATAGGAGGATATAAATAGTATAGTGAGAAAAGAAAAGGAAGATGAGAATTTAATAGTTATGGGCGATTTTAATGCGTCAGTGGGAGAAGGTAGTAAGGGAAAAATGGTAGAAAAATTTGGGTATGGCAAATGAAATGACAGAGGAGAAAGGTTAGTTGAGTTTTACCAGGAACATAGATTAGTAACTGTAAACATCCTATTCAAACAACATGATAGAAGAAGATATACCTGGAAAGCACCAGGTGATAGGGCTAGATACCAAATAGATTATATTTTAGTTAAACAAAAATTTAGAAACCAAGTTAAAAACTGTCGTAGTTATCCAGGGGCTGACATAGATAGCGATCATAACTTAGTTAAAATGAAGTGTAATCTAAAATTTAAAAACTGAGAAAGGTTAAAAGAGAGAGATGGAATCTAGGTAAGCTTAATGGTATTGAGGTAAAAGAGGAATATAAACAAGTATTAGATAATAAGATCAAAGAGATAGCTATAGGAGGGAACGTAGAAAGTAGATAGAAAGAAATAAAAAGGGCTGTACATGATACAGCAACACAGACTATAGGTAAGAAAAAAATAGAAGCGAGAAAACCCTGGGTAACAAAGGAGATATTAGATTTAATAAAGAATAGAAAAAAGCTTAAACCTTTCAGATAATTGGATAGTGAAAGTAAGCAAAAATATAATAGAGTTAGAAATAAGATAGTACATGAGTGTAAAAAAGCTAGAAATAAATGGATGGAGGAGAACTGTAAGGGAAAACAAGATGATTTGAGAGTAGGTTAGACAGACAGGGCTTACAGGGCAGTTAAAAAGTTTTTCGGGGAAGATAGGAAAAAATACAATGGTATTAAAGATGAATATAATAAGCTTCTAGTAGTATAGCTATGGAGAAGCTGGCCCAGCCCTTTTTAAAGGGTCAAATATCTTGTAAAGGGTATGTGTATTATAGAAAAGAGAAGTATGTATGTGTGAAGGTCATGTATGTGTAGGTGTGTGTGTGTGTGTGTTTGTATTTGTTAGGTTTGAGGATAACTATGGAGAAGTTGCGACAGCCCTTTTAAAAAAGGTGTAAAATGTTGTGAAGGGCATGTGTATTATTGAAAAGAAAAGTATGCGTGTTAAGGGTATGTATGTGCAGGTGTGTGTGTATTGGTGTAGGCATGTATGGGTGGTGGTGATGTTAATGGAGAAGTTGGGACGCCTTTATGATAAAAGTGTAGATATCGATCGGGTGTTTGTTTTATTTTTGAAAAGAAAGGTATGTATTATTATGTGTATGTGTAGGCGTGTGTTTTTTTGGTGCGTGTTGAGCGTGTGTGTCATTGTCTTAGTCTAAGATGAAATATTGTAGGGACCGCGCAAGTTGTGCGAATGTGTTTTTGTTTTAAGAATGGGTTTTTGGGTATCGTAGTGGTCGCGTTCGTCGGGGGTGTGAGATTAGTTCATGAAGGGAAATATAAAGGTGTATGCGTCGTATATCGAAATCGAATTGTTCGGGGTATAAATGGTTTGATGACGTGTGCGGGTATTTTTTGCCTCCGAAAAGATGAAAAAGTGTGCTATTTAATTCGTATACATTGTAGGAATGAATGCATAGAGATAGACGATGACGGAAGTCTGTCTGTCTGGGACCGCCCGGACGTATCGGGGTAATAAGAATCGTTTATTTATGAGAGTTCGATATAAAGGTCAAGTATATGTAGGCGGCGACTTCTTTGTATGCGAGTTTGTAATGATTTAAAATAACGCAGAGATTCCAGATTGTCGGCAAAAAATACGGGGTCACGATTATCTCAAAAGAGGTCGGACACGAGGAAGACGTTTCAAGTAATCTTTTAATAATTTGAAAATGTTACGCTCGATATGTCGTAGGCAATTATGATGAAGTATAAGGAGAATAAGGCTGAGGAAATAAACGCAAGGTTTTTATTACAGGTGTCAATAAAAAAAAATAGCGTGCTGCGTTTGTATCTGAAAAAAAATTTCTCCCCTACTACGAATAATAGTTTCGTCGTCTTGGTAAAAAGAATATCCAAAATATTTTTCTATTTATTATTGTGTAATTATTCGAACGGTAAACATCGTGTGTCGAAAGTGTAAAAAATGTCTCAAGCTTCGGACGAATTAAAAATTCCAGACGCGCTACCTCAACGCGTGCAATTTTAAAAATTGAAAAGTGCTTGCAACGTAGGTCGAAAACGTCACTATGAATCGATGCTGCTAAATCTGAAATGTAATCAGATTGTTTCTAATGCAAAAAGCAAGCGTGATAGGGCGATCAGAGGGGCAGGTATTAGTAAAAAGAATGGATCCGGCGATAATACTAGTGCGAAGGACGACGAGGGTTATGCGAACGACGTCGAAGTCGGCGATCCTGCTGAAAATTTCGATAGATTAACATCAAAGAAGAATGTCAAAAGACGTAGAACGTCGAACAATATCGTGTGGGTCGATTTGAAATCGGCTTTCGCCCGCAGGGTACGTTCGAGTGCTGTGGTCAATTTATATCACATAGATCCCATGCAATTTTTAGAAGATGCATTCGCCCTAATAGAGCGACGTTTGAGAAAATGTTTGAGAAAATTCGGCTCTCTTAAAATTAATTTCGTGTTTAACGGTGAATACGTAAAGCCCAACGCATCAACATCATCATCTTCAGAAACCGTGGATACAGCGTTATCGTCATCATCGTCATGTCATCGCTCAGACATTTTAATACTAAAAATTATAAAATTTTAAAAATTGAAGACTTTCAAACTCAAGTTAAACCCGAAGCCATTCAAGAATTGAACAATAAACTGGGCGAATATACCGAAAAGCAAAGCGGGTTAGCTCTTTCGAGAATATTAAATTTAGGCGTCAATATAAATCATGCAGGAACATATAGTATGCATTCTTAAGGAAAGGGGGGTAAGAAAATTGTCTACGAGATGATATGTTTATTTTTAATCATATACGTTTGTAATATAGAAGAATGTTGACGGTCGAGGATCTTACGAAATTATCGCTCGAGTATATCGAGAGGCATACAAGTAAAGACGTCGCCAGAAATTTCGATAAATTACTGGAGTATTTGCAAAAACAATTATGGACGCATCGCTATTGTTTAGCGCATGGCTTACAATCGTCGTCGCATGCAGATCAGATAGATGGACCTCCTCTGCAAATAAAATCGTGTCCTGAATGCGCATGTTCTACCCCATATGTACGCGCGCACACATCGCAGCCCTGCAATAAAAACCTATGAATGCAATTAAAAATGCTCATTGTTCGAAATGACTCCTAAAGGACCGCCCGCAGTCGTCGCAGCATATCTCGCCTACTCTTTAATATGTAATAATTACCTATACATATTTAAACCGAGCGTGCCCTCCTGGCAAAGAAATCCGGTTCCCGTAGATCCTCCGAATGCATTCGTATGTTTCGAGGTTGTTGAAAATAAAGACGTTTTGGCATTGTCGAAGTCTGAGTCGTCACAACAAATAAGATGCTCTCGCTCTAAAGATTGGAAACGTATGGAATTAATTACCATGCAGCTGCAACAGCAATGGCAGCAGCAACAGAACCATTCGGAAGAGGTTCCCTTATCGCCATCATCAGAGACGTCGTCGTCGTCGTCCGCGGTATCGAGAGACCTTTTAATTTATAAAAGTTATCTAGGAGGAGGAGGACGCCTTCAACGACGAGAAATAGAAAACGTAGATGGATCCGGCGACGGCGAGGACGGCAACGACGACGACGACGGAGCCGAATGGTTGAACAATGGATGCGCGGGCGATTGTGTCGGAGACGGAGTTGGCATTGATCCTTTTCTGATGTTTAAAATAAGATTTAAATATAATAGCAGTTTTAGGGAGACCGAATGGTACGTCATGCCATGGAATCATAAACGAATCGCCTTCGAAAGAGAAAGAGAGAGCGAGAAAAAAAAAGATCGAGAATTTGATAGTTCAGATGGTGTATGGACGTATTTTGAACACATCGTACTTATGCAATTAATAGGAGCGTGGGCATACTACATCTATTACAAATATAAAAATAAACTATGCGCGCATGAGCAACATCGTTTGCGCTCGAACGAAAACCTACGCATGCAAAATAATTTTTAGTTCTAACCGGGAGGTATCTTCGTTCAGGGTGTGTGTGTGTCTATGCGCATGAAATTTTGCACTTAATTAAATAGCAATTATGGTGAAGTATATTCAAGACGAAAATAATCATACAAACGATAGTGGTGACGACAGTCAAGTTAAATAATGATGATGATGACGTAATTTCGTCATCATCATCATCATCTACGTGTGCAGTGTCTGGATCGCCGCAAGTTTTCTCAGGTATTCATGTCTACAATAACGATCAGATGATGGATCCCCTGATATGTAGCACCGAATACCGATTGAATTCCTCCAAGGAGAATGCGCAATGGTGCGCTCACGGCCATACGATCGAAGTGGGCTTATATGCCCCAACAGATTTTGTAAAGAAGGCGAATTGCAAATGGACGAAAACGAGTGGAAAGATTTGTCGTCTATCAATATCGAACATAAATTTAGAAAATTTTTTTCCAACCGCTCGGATACTGCCAAGGTTGCATCTGCAGGCGCTACCGCCGCCTCCGTAGTCGCAGACGTATGGCACTGGAGGCGTGAAATGCATCAGACGATCGACGGATACTTGGAAGTGGAATTTAAAGACGAATACGAGTCTATTCATAGAGTCGAGGTGCAAAAAACTGCTGCGGCTCTCGCCGCATTAGAATCAACAACAACAGGATCCGGATACAATGTTGCGCGAATTTCTCTCTCCCGCGAAGAATTTGCAAAAGTGTTTACTCTAGCGCCTCTTATAATGCTCAAATTAGAAATATTGAAAAAACAAGATTTTCAAGAGTTCTACGATAGAAATATAGAGTGCGTCGCCACTTGCCTTCCCGAAGAGTTCGGAGCTTACGCGTATAACAGGTGCAAGAGCAGCAGCGGCGACGGCGACGATGGAGGTGAAGGCAGGCCCCTCCCCGAGGATGCTGGACTTTATTCGAACATGCAGGATCAAATCTTATGTCGAGTCGAGATGATAAGCGAATACGTATTTGGAAATCCATCCCTAAGTACCCTAAACGTTCTTTACGATATCAACAGACTCGGCTTATTAGAAATCACGCGCCATTTCCCTCACAAAATTGTCGATGACGTATTATGATTATATCAAAAGAATTTAAATGTCGAAATGAAACCTTTGTATTTTAAAGATAGTGTATGATTCTTTGTTGTAAATAAAATTTATTCTGTATGCAGTTATTTTTTTATATATATATATTTAAATTGTTACGTTATTGTAGGAGAGATGTTAGTCAATGTTGGTACACGGGGGTGAAGGGTTGTTCAACAACCTCTTAAATAAATTGCCCTTCGAACTGCACCTTCCTGGTCATAACTTCTGCGGTCCCGGAACCTGGCTACAAGGGCGTTTAAACCGCGGAGACAAAGGTATTAATCCTCTAGACGAAGCGTGCAAGCAGCACGACATCGAGTATTCGCATCACAAAGACGTGGAGCGCAGGCACGAGGCCGACAAGGTCTTGCAAGAAGCGGCTTGGCGGCGAGTCAAGGCCAAAGATTCTAAGTGATCCGAGAAGCTCGCAGCGTTGGGCGTAACAGCTGCAATGAAAGCGAAACGCAAACTAGGAATGGGAATAGACAAGAAAATAGCTGTGAAACTGGATCGTCGACAGCGAGGACGACGACGACGACGACGACAAAAAAAAAACGACGACGTCGAGTACGTGGATGCTCGGGTAAATTCAAAGACAATAACGGCAACGTCGGCAGAAAATGCTCCTTCAGAGGCGGTCTTATAAGTAAAATATCTAAAGAAATCAGAAAACAAAGCATCAAGAGTAAAGGACACGGAGATGCTTCGCATAATCGTCTCATTTCGAGCGCGATGAATGCCGCAAAAATTATAGTCAACAGGATGGGAGATCGTTCGAAAATTAAAGTAGCGCGCATAATACCGGTGCCCAAGCGAGGAGGCTTATTGCCCTTGATTCCGATATTTGCGGGTCTTTCGGCGCTCGGAGCACTGGCCGGCGGAGCGTCGAGCGTTGCAAACGCCATCAATTCGGCCAAAAATGCAAAGAGATATTTCGACGAGAACGCACGTCACAACAGAGCCATGGAAGAGAAAAAAGTCGGCAGCGGATTGTATTTAAAGCCTCACAAGAAAGGTAGCGCCTTGTACTTGAAACCTTATCCGGGGGATTCAGAAAACGGATGACTTCGACGTTGTCGAGGAATGCTAAGCTCGCCACCACCACCACCACCCTTACACCTCCCATGCGCGCATTGACCGATCTCGATCTGCACAAATATGCTAAAGGTGTTCCGTATTTTAGAGGCGTGTACATGCGAGACGAGTTGCCGCTAAAAAGATGGCGGCTCCGTAGCGTAGTGGTATGTGTGTGACTACTACGCTCAAGGTCCCGGGTTCGAATCCCGACACGGTCCGCTTGAAAAGTGTTAGGCGAGCATTTTTCACAAAAATACACCCTCGTTCGGATGAGAGGTAAAATGGAGGTCCCGTGTGTGTGAGTGTTGTCACGCACGTTAAAGATCCCTACCTTGCTTGGAACAGCAAGGGTTCGGCAAAATTCCAAATTTTCCAGGTAACAAAAACTCGCTTCCTGGCAAATGTAGTACCTTCGGGTGGAGCATTGGAAAATCACATGTAATGCCGCTAAAAAGACGCGACGGAAGCTTAGCACCGCCGTGGCGAAACGAAAGTGGTATTATAAATTTAGACGATGGATCCGGTCCGGGCACTCATTGGGTCGGTTATAAAAAAAGGGCCAATACGGTGATATACTTCGATAGTTTCGGAAACCTGAGGCCTCCCGAGGAAGTCTTAAGATATTTTCACGGTAGCGATATATATTATAACGTGGAAAGGGAGCAAGACTTTAACACGATCGTGTGTGGTCATTTAGTGTTGAAATTTTTACATAAAAGAACCATAATGCCCTCGGAGCGCTACAGTCATGTCTAGGACATTCACGATCTTCGGGTATGGAAATACCATCAGCAGCGGTACGCTGAACGATGGCGGCACGTACACCTGTGGCTTGGTGGGTCTTTACACGTGCAACACCGTTCGAAATATTTACGAGGGAAATAATAAGTTCTATTACGATAAAGATAAAGAAATCACCATCGACGAGGGATGCTACGAAATAGACGAGCTAAACACGTTCCACACGTTCCTGAGAAAAAAGATATTGGAGTCGGCTAAAGCCAACAAAGAAATTAATTCGTCTGTAACTTTGGACGACGACGGATTGGTTGACGGCTTGTTTTCTTTAAGAGCTAATAATAATACTCTAAAGTGCGAAATAAAATCGAAATACTCCGTAGACTTCACGAAGCGCGGCAACATCGGTCGAATGCTGGGATTTTATGATCGAATTTTAGAGGAAGGTCGTTCGCATACGTCCGATCGCGACGTGGAAATAATTTCGGTATCTAATATTTTCGTAGATACTAACATTACGACGGGAGCGTACCACAATAACCAACTTTGTCATAGCATTTACGAATTTGGCCTAACCGTGCCCCCAGGCTACAGCATAGAACAGCAACCCAGCAATATAATTCGTTTCCCTCTGTGCGTGGACGAATTCGATAACATTACGTTGAGACTGGTGGATCATACGGGTGAAGCGGTTAATTTTTCAAAGGATACGTACCTTTGCGTTCGCCTAGAGCTAAGACGCGAATAATAAAATTATTATTAAGTTAAAAATGGGCGTCGTTTACGATGACGAGCGTCAGCAGCAGCAGCAGCAGCAGCAGACGTTAGCCGCAGTCGTCAATATACCTAAGAAAAAATTCGCGCGTTGGGCATTGTTATCGTCGTTGATGCCGAAGTCTTCTTCTTCTTCTTCTTCTTCCTCAAAAACAAACCTATATAAAACGCAAAAAACGTTCTCGAAATCTGCAGTCGCACGCAAATCATCGTTAGGCCATAACGAAATAAAAAGCGGAAGAGGTGTGAAAAAGCGACATCATATTAAAAAGAAGAACCCCGCTCTTAGTCGCGCAGACGCAAGTTTCTTAAAAGCGCTCGGCTACAAGCTTTTGAATACGAGAAAGAAAAAAAAGTACTAGAAATGGCTAAACGTGGCGGTAAAATACGTGGTGATTTTGGTAGTAGCACGAAAATGGTCGCAGATCACATCTCGTTGGTGATTAGTTCTCCTTTGAAGATTATTATTCGTATTTACCCTTCACGCGAAACACAGACCACAGCGATAGAGTGATTATAGAAATCCAAAATTCCGATGCTATAACCGCAACCTACAACAGTTACATTAATATTAAGGGAACGTTTTCGGTGAAAACCGAAGGTAAACCGTATACGATAACGAACAACGCAATATTATACTTGTTCGATGAAATACAGTACAAAATGGGGAGCACGCATGTGGTTGACGTTTGTAAGCAGCCTGGTATAAAGTGCACGATGAAGGGTCTCGCTTCGTATCACAAAAAATTCAACGGTTTGAGCAATAGCACCTGGGACCCTCGAGGAGATACAAACGCCGACATTTTTAAGAACGGATGCTTCCCGTGCAATGTGCCTCTAAAGCATATTTTTGGATTTTGCGATGATTATAAGCGAGCCGTCGTAAACATGCCGCAAGAGCTTGTTTTAATTAGATCCAAGAGCGACGTCAATTGTTACAAGAGCGACGAAAACGAGCTAACATTTAAAATTACTAAAATATCGTAAGAGGTTCCGCATTTAAAGCTTAGCGATGAATCGAAATTAAATTTATTCCATCATTTGCATAAAAATCCCAGAATTGTGGTTTACTTTCGTCGCTGGGAGCTTCACGAGTTGCCGTCCTTTCCGTCTTCGAAAATTCACGTTTGGCTTATTAAGAATTCGAACGAATTAGAAAAACCTCGATGGATTCTATTTACTCTTCAGCATGGCAAGTATGATAATGCGAAGCAATCGGCAGCCCAGTTCGATCACTGCAATCTGACAAATTTAAAACTATACCTTAATTCCCAAGAATTTCCACTTCAAGATATGAATTCGGACTTTGCCAATAACGATTATTCGACCCCGTTCATGCACTATTCGAAATTTCCGGAAAACTATTATGCAGGCGCGAGCAATTTGAGCTACGCTCTGCGTTGGTTGAACGACTATCAGCAATTTGGCAATTGTCACGTGTTCGTGATCGATTGCAGTCGTCAAGGAGAATCTATTAAAAATTCGGCCGTTGAAATACGTCTCGAAATCGAATCCAGCAACATTTTCGATCAAACCACTAAAGCATACTGCTTAATTTTGCACGACTCTATATTCGAATACGATCCGTTTACGGAAATTGTTACGCGTCATATTAGCGAATAATAGACATGAAGGTTATTAAACAGAAACAATCTCTACCGGTTGCAAATATGGATCTAACGGTCGAACAGGATGATCCTTATTCCTATTTTGGAACGCGCAAAAAGCACGGAGATCTCTTACCGGCCAGCATAAGATGCATCGTATGCGGACCTTCTGCGTGCGGTAAAACAAACCTGATTTTGAGTTTGTCACTGGCACCCAACGGATTGGAATTTGAAAACGTTTACATTTACTCCAAGTCGCTATTTCAGTCCAAATACGATTTTTTGAGTCGAGTTTTGAGACCGATCAAGGGACTAGGCTATTACGAATTTAGCGAAAATTCCGAAATAATTTCACCGCAAGATGCTAAGAGTAATTCGATTTTCATTTTCGACGACATTTAATGTCACGAGCAAAACGCGATTCGTCAATATTTTTCAATGAGCCGTCATAAGAATATAGACGCGTTCTACCTCAGCCAATCGTATGCAAGAATACCGAAGCATCTTATTCGCGACAATACAAATTTAATTATAGTTTTTTCGCAAGACGAAATGAACTTAAGACATATCTATTCGGAGCACATTAATACCGACATGAGCTTCGAAGATTTCAAAAAGATGTGCCGTCTAGCGTGGGAAAAAAAGACGGCGATGGCAATAAAGCCGGATACGGATTCTTAGTGGTAGACAAAGAAAAAGCCATAAACGAGGGTCGCTACCGTAAAGGATTCGATCATTACATATGAGTTAGAGTAAATTCAAGAATACTGGAACCACATTTCCTCCAAAATCCCACATTTCCTCACACATCTGGACCAATTTACATGTAAATTCCCTTAAGGAGGAAATGTGGAGATGAAATTTAGATGAATCTTATCCAAGCTCCTCCCTGTGGACCTCCTTGTGAAATTTTTTTACCCCAACCATTTTGATTACGTCACACCCGCATTCTTTCCATCCGCGAGATAAATCTTTCTCCACACTTCCACCCACGAGATAAACCTATCTTGTTTGGTATCAATTAATATTAGAATTTTCTCAGCTACCCAAATTTCTAGGAATTTTTCAGATAGCATCATCCCGAAGGGAGTTACCTTGATTTTAAGATTTCTTACCTGTAGCGACTTTTGACAATCCTTAAACATTTTTTTAGTCATGCGATACATCTTGTTAGTCTAGAATTTTACGCACATCCGAATTTGTAAACAGATTTAAAATAGGACCACGCCCTGCAAAATTACACACATACCCTCTGCAAGATAAATCTTTCTCCACACTTCCGCCCACGAGATAAACCTATCTTGTTTGGTATAAATTAATATTAGAATTTTCTCAGCTACCCGAATCTTTAGGAATTTTTTAGATTGCACCATCCCTAAGGGAGCTACCCCAATTTTAAAATTTTGTACCAAGATCAATTCCTAATCACCTCCCCTTTTTAATATCTACAGTCCTTTAACCAATACAAAGAAATAAGCACACAAAATTTTAATAATTTATATTATCCGATTTACAGTTTAATAAACTTATAGAATGCAATTTTACAAAGTATAACATTATTTCCTGTGTGTAGTCGAATCCAAGTAGTTTAACCTGCAACAAAAAAAGATTAATGTGTTGTTTAAAAAGAGAGGAAACGTGTTTTCGGTCAATAAGACATATTATCGTTAACCTAACAATATGAGAATAATGTAAATACATTCCAATGTAATGTGTTTTTAATATATAAATGGAAAGGTTGACTTTGACGTAATCATCGCGTGGTTAATAATTAAGAAAGCTGTATATAATTTCTTTTCCAAACAAATGCGGTTATTACAATAGGAAAGTACGCTAAATGCAAGTCAATTAACAGCAATTTAATATTGCTTACTGACCTACCTTAATTAGGTTGCTGTGCTATTAGGACTAGGGTATGCAGACTTTAACACCTCCATGTCGCGCACTTTACACATAATTCGTGGTTGTTTCGTACAAGACCCTTTAACAGCTGGCGGAGCTGAACGTTTACTGCTTAATGACATACCGTGCTGTTTTTCCTTGTGTCGCTGTAAGTTGTCCATTCTCGTAAAAGCGATACTGCAAGACCCAGAGTTTAAGTACTTTGCTGCCGACGGATGTATAAGCTTAACCGTGGACGATGTTACACCACGACATTTGTTCTGGTGCCGTTTGAGAGCATCCCTCCTGGTAAAGTAGACGTGACAGGGCTCGCATTTAAAAACTTTTAGTACAAAACAAAATCCGCACTATAGCACTTTAGTTAAACTTGTAATCGAACTAACTAAAAAGCTTACTCGAGCGTACCTGATTTATGTTCCTTATAGAATGCATACCGAAGGTTTCCGAAGACGACCGAACGATGTTGAGGATTCAGCGGAGAACTAAATGATGTCATAATCCTCGCTGCTCGTCCAATACATTTAGCGCCAATGCATACACCTGGTTCGCTTCGTCGATGGTGTGAATGCCATTAGTAGAAACACCGGAAAACGTCTTCCACGTTATACGGATCACGTGCATATTAAAAATCCAAAAGGGCGGTAGCACACGTACACAAATTGTGTGCAAGTCGTGCTGTAGAAGATGCAATGCTACTATAACCAAAAACACTTTAAACAATTACAAAGGAAATACCAACTTGTTGTCTACAGGATACTTACTAATAAAGCAATTTAATTTTAAATAACTTCTACGTCATATTTTAGGAAATGGAGGGCTTGAATATTTTCTAATTGAATCACCAAGCGAAAGTATATGCTTAGCGGTATTAAAATTAACCATTAATTTTTACAACCGTGGTTAATTATAGATTAAAATTTAATTTGTACACGTTCGAGCTTCTCGTAAACTAACATATTTTATAGCAACAATGCGCTGTATAATACATGCATACCCCTTCGCCGCGCTACTGCTATTCTTGTAATTGCTAGAAAAAGTCACTCTCCTTTTTACTGTTAGGACCAATGCAAAGCACCAATTTTTTTTATACTTTCTATAGCACATCGCGCGCTTTTTCGTATGATAATTAAATTTTGCTTCTGTAGGCTTTTACACTTTCTCATAGCGGTCGATCGCACGTAATGATTTCTAGAACCGGTAAGTACTTGATATCGTCCAAATAGAGAATTAGATGCTCGATGTCTGTCAACTTCCAATTCCCTCGTAAAAGGTAGAAAAAACTCAGTCAATCATCCATCTAACTTAAACTTCAACCCGCTCCTGTTCTGATAATTTACAAACATTTTTCAAACGACAATGGGCCGAGAATTTTTAAACCTCCGAAGGATCTTTAAGTCGTGATCAATTACACATCCGAGCTACGTGTAAACTAACATATTTTGCAGCAACTGTATAATACATACATACCCTTTCTCTGCGCTACTGCTATTCTTGTAATTGCTAGAAAAAGTCACTCTCCTTTTTATTGTTAGGACCGATGCAAAGCACCATTCCATACTTTCTTTATAAGTGTAGCACATCGCGCACTTTTTTGTCGGTTAATTAATTTTTGTTTATGTAGGCCTTTACACTTTCGCTTATTTAAACATCTAATACGATCAATTAACCACTTTCGATTATTCTAACGAGGAACCACCATACATCCCGCCGCACCGTTCTTTTTGAATCCAACGATCCTATGGGCTTCCGCACACTAACACCTGACGTATCTTTCCTACTATTTGTTAAACAAAAACTACCGGTATCGCCATTGTGGACGTAAGCAGATGTTTGTGGATGTGTACGAGAATATGTAACCATATACATTAACCAGTCTAAGCTATTTTATTTAGTCCACGAAAATTATTATTTTTCTAAACCATAATTAATAATCGCCTTTATAGGTTCCACATTTCGACCATTTCCCAATGACTTTAATTTCTTATTGGTGAGAATTCTTATTCTCCCACGCACTGCTGCGTAGCTGCATGCCCACCACTTTTGGGAATATATGCTCGTTATAGGTTGTAAGACCCTCGGTTTTACTTAACTACAATTCGTGAGACATCTTTAATCTTTTTAATCGTATCTTTCTCGCCTACAGTACAGTAGGACTTAGCCCTACTACCAACAAATTCTAATACTGGACCCCCCTTAAATACGTCTTTAATTTTCCCTACAACTTTTTTGTTAACATGCGGTATATTGTATTTATTATACGCGGGGTAGTCACTCTTTTAAGATAAATATATTTTGCTAGGTATCAACTAATATTAAATTTTTCTAGGGACCCCAAATTTGTAAATAAATTTTAAATAGGACCACCCCATACAAAGTTATGCCTTTTAAAGACAAATTTTTGTTCATCTTTATTTAACTCCATCTTTAAAACCCTTTTTTTTCGCTAACCAAAACATATGCTTTAACCAACCGTTTCCCTAGAAATCTAAAACCGCAGTGTCCCGCGAATACCACGTGGAGGTAACACGTATACTCTGTCAACCAGGATAGAAGCAGGAAAGATTTGGAAGGTGGGAGAAGAACTTAAAAATTATGGAATTTAAAAACTAATATAACCAAAAGATTTACAAAATCTGTACAACTATCTTATATCTTTACGCCCCCATGCGTAGATTGTTGTACTATTAGGAATGATATACCTTTTGTCATCTTCCCTCGACAAACTAATTTTATTAATAAGCTGCGTATGCAAATCGTGTTTTTACTCCGGATACATACGCCGGCAAGTACTCCACACCAAATAAAGAATTGGATGCTTGGTGACTGTTAACATCCGCTTCCCTTGTGTACCCCCAGACACATCCCAACCCATGCGCACCTCTGCTCATGCACACCCCTGCCCATGCGCGCCCCCTGCGCGCGCGCACCCCTGCCCATGCGCACCCCTCTCTGTGTGACTGCTATTTCGGGGTAACGTCACAACCTTTTGTAAATAAAGAGCAATGTAATACTATTCTAAAATTTTTATTCTGACATTATACATAACAAAATTTAAAAAATGTAATGCCGAGCATGGACTCATTTAAACTTAATTTTAATACAAAGTTATACACAGAAGACAGTCCTTTCTTTATGTTTGTTTGGAGTGGTTTTAATTTTATCTAATTTTATTCGCAGCTTAAAATTTAAAACGAGACCCAAGTCTTCTATCTCCTTTTCTAACCAATAGTTTGATACATAAAGACCGTGTAGGTTTTCGAATTGTAAAATGTAGCGAAGTTTGCCCCCATATTTAAAGTCTTTGATTCCACCGACAACCAGATCCATTCCTTCGTCTAATTCCTGCAGCTTGTGACAATCTTTTAATTGCAGCTTTCCCACTATATCCTGCATACGTATCTTGTTAGCTTGATCGACTTCTTCTTGTCGGTATTGGAGGAAATCCTTTTTCTCCCACACACCGTTGTGTAGTTGCAGCATGGACTCATTTAAACTTAATTTTAATACAAAGTTATACACAGAAGACAGTCCTTTCTTTATGTTTGTTTGGAGTGGTTTTAATTTTATCTAATTTTATTCGCAGCTTAAAATTTAAATCGAGACCCAAGTCTTCTATCTCCTTTTCTAACCAATAGTTTGATACATAAAGACCGTGTAGGTTTCCGAATTGTAAAATGTAGCGAAGTTTGCCCCTATATTTAAAGTCTTTGATTCCACCGACAACCAGATCCATTCCTTCGTCTAATTCCTGCATCTTGTGACAATCTTTTAATTGCAGCTTTCCCACTATATCCTGCATACGTATCTTGTTAGCTTGATTGACTTCTTCTTGTCGGTATTGGAGGAAATCCTTTTTCTCCCACACACCGTTGTGTAGTTGCATATCCACCACTTTTGGGAATATATGGTTGTTATAGGTTGTAAGACCCTCGGTTTTAAATGATCCGAAAGGTTCTTTACTAGGTAAATATTCAATGTTTAGCGGAACCCCTTTGCGTGTGGTGTACGCCAAGGTTACGAAACCCGCATTCCTTAGTTCGTCTATGTTATCTGCCATTTTGATAAATACGTTTATAGAATAACCTTTTAAAAAGTATACGGATTTAGTACCATCCTTTTCTGCAAGAACACCTACATAACTAAAAGAGTCTTTCTTACTAACCGCAAATGCATACAGCTTGTACAACCCGGATGTATCTAAGTCAGTCCATCGACACATAAGATAATCTTTTAATTCTTCCTCATTTTCTCTAATAAGATGTTCTTTGTCTAACACATCTTTGTATTGTTCGCGTATTGTCGCAGTGTTTTCCATGTAGTCCAATTTTCGCCTTTTTGCATCCATTTCCTCTAATTCCAGTTGTCTTTTCCTTCCACTTACAGCGTATGGCATACATATTGGGGTAATTTCCTTTAGCGTAAACGGATAGAGTTTACTACCAATATTTGCGCGTTGTGGTACAACCTCTGGGCGAATGTTAGGTGTATTTATCAATCCCAATTCCGAAATGACTATTTCTTTTGGAATTGTAGAATATGGTGTTGCAGATTGTGTAAAATATGTACTACCTGCTTTAATGTAGCACTTGTGCAAGATTTTTATTTTATCTTGGCTGTCTTCCTCCTCTACTATCTCCAAATAATTTACGGGTAAATAGTTAAAACTAAAAGCAGAAAGTACATACTTATGTGGGTTAGGGCGCTGACCTAACCTATTAATTTTTCCTTTTATCTAACCTAGGTCCACACTTGGTTTTTAATGGAAAAACTCATTTAAAAGCAATTAGTGCTAATGTGTTTTTAATGAGAAAACTCATTAAAAAGCTATTAGGTCATATGGTCATGTGGTCATGTGGTCATATGGTCATGTGGTCATATGGTCATGGGGCAATTTCACCCTATGGGGTAATTTCACCCTAACTTAACATCCTACATATATCCGGATATATGTCGATGCGCATCCCTGTCGGCTTAGGTCGGATAACAACATATTCGACTATCTTCGGCAATATACGCCCCCACTATGCAGAATACATAAGAGAACAATTTTTTCGTATTCAATTTAGTATTCGATAGTAGCTAGAACGGTAAACATGAGCGTCTCCAAGGTGATTAACGTTTCTCAACTTCTTGGGAATAAAGTGAAACCGACAAATGAGCGATTTGGATTATGGCTGTTGACAGAAAATATGTTCAACAATAATCTGGTAACAGATATTGGTAATATTTGTTATGTCGAAGGCGAGCAGATGTTGACTGGTGGACTACACACACCAATTACAGAACCATTTTGTGACAATATAATGTTGGTTAAAATTTGCGACTTTTCTGACGCCGAACAAACCTCTGCAAGCAAAAGGATGTTTATCCTAAAAAAAGAAATTTGTGGTGCATTTAACAGCTATCTACGAAGAAAGTTTGACCGATTTGTTTCCGCTAGGCATGGTGTTAAAGCTAAGCTTCCGTTTTCTCTGGAAAGCTCTAACAAGATGGGCCAGAGAGCAAAAGAAATTATCGGAAAAGAAGACCTCGAATGCATTAATAAAAAATTCCAAAATCCTATATGTGTTCCATACAAAGTGGAACTAGCAGATGTTAAGTTGGAAACTTTATTGGAGGTACTACCAGATATATTAGACGAACTCGAAAAAGATTATTTCTATCTTTTTTGACATGGATGTAACCCAAGATTTTGCGGGTATATTTAGCAAGATGGAGATGTGTAATTATTTAACTACAAACCATAACTTTTGCTATAAAGGCGAATACGAAGAAAAGTGTAATATTATAGTTGACAACGATAAAACTGTAGGAATTGATTGTTTAACATGGCTAACAACCAATGCAGGAATTAAGATATACAACAAATTTGTGTGTCAGATAACAAGTCCTGGTGTTAATAAACAACTTGGCAATCATATACTAGATTTTTTACGTTGTCCAGATGTACGTTTAAGGGAAACATTTGCGTCTACTTTGGCCAAAGAACATGGTATTACGCGATTGGAAGCGACAATATACAACTGTGCAATTGGAAGCTATGTCAGTGCGGAACGGGTGTATAATCCCTTAAAAGACTGTTTAACGTTATTGGAAGATAGTAAGTTATACTTCTTAAAGGCACCAATGTACTCGGTACCACTTGCCAAAATGTGGAGTAAGCTATCGGACAAGCTACAAAATAGTTGCTGTTTAGTGTATAATAACCTACTACAGTACGTGTATTGGGGGAATGGTAATACAAAGAAATTGACGGGCTTGCAAATTAAGTTGTCCGAAAAACCAAAAGAAAGGGAAACATTGATAAAGTATGTACTTTCGGCTTTTAGTTTTAACTATTTACCCGTAAATTATTTGGAGATAGTAGAGGAGGAAGACAGCCAAGATAAAATAAAAATCTTACACAAGTGCTGCATTAAAGCAGGTAGTACATATTTTACACAATCTGCAACACCATATTCTACAATTCCAAAAGAAATAGTCATTTCGGAATTGGGATTGATAAATACACCTAACATTCGCCCAGAGGTTGTACGACAACGCGCAAATATTGGTAGTAAACTCTATCCGTTTACGCTAAAGGAAATTACCCCAATATGTATGCCATACGCTGTAAGTGGAAGGAAAAGACAACTGGAATTAGAGGAAATGGATGCAAAAAGGCGAAAATTGGACTACATGGAAAACACTGCGACAATACGCGAACAATACAAAGATGTGTTAGACAAAGAACATCTTATTAGAGAAAATGAGGAAGAATTAAAAGATTATTTTATGTGTCGATGGACTGACTTAGATACATCCGGGTTGTACAAGCTGTATGCATTTGCGGTTAGTAAGAAAGACTCTTTTAGTTATGTAGGTGTTCTTGCAGAAAAGGATGGTACTAAATCCGTATACTTTTTAAAAGATTATTCTAAAAACGTATTTATCAAAATGGCAGATAACAAAGACGAACTAAGGAATGCGGGTTTCGTAACCTTGGCGTACACCACACGCAAAGGGGTTCCGCTAAACATTGTATATTTACCTAGTAAAGAACCTTTCGGATCATTTAAAACCGAGGGTGTTACAACCTATAACAACCATATATTCCCAAAAGTGGTGGATATGCAACTACACAACGGTGTGTGGGAGAAAAAGGATTTCCTCCAATACCGACAAGAAGAAGTCATCAAGCTAACAAGATACGTATGCAGGATATAGTGGGAAAGCTGCAATTAAAAGATTGTCACAAGCTGCAGGAATTAGACGAAGGAATGGATCTGGTTGTCGGTGGAATCAAAGACTTTAAATATAGGGGCAAACTTCGCTACATTTTACAATTCGGAAACCTACACGGTCTTTATGTATCAAACTATTGGTTAGAAAAGGAGATAGAAGACTTGGGTCTCGATTTAAATTTTAAGCTGCGAATAAAATTAGATAAAATTAAAACCACTCCAAACAAACATAAAGAAAGGACTGTCTTCTGTGTATAACTTTGTATTAAAATTAAGTTTAAATGAGTCCATGCTGCAACTACACAACGGTGTGTGGGAGAAAAAGGATATCCTCCAATACCGACAAGAAGAAGTCGATCAAGCTAACAAGATACGTATGCAGGATATAGTGGGAAAGCTGCAATTAAAAGATTGTCACAAGCTGCAGGAATTAGACGAAGGAATGGATCTGGTTGTCGGTGGAATCAAAGACTTTAAATATGGGGGCAAACTTCGCTACATTTTACAATTCGAAAACCTACACGGTCTTTATGTATCAAACTATTGGTTAGAAAAGGAGATAGAAGACTTGGGTCTCGATTTAAATTTTAAGCTGCGAATAAAATTAGATAAAATTAAAACCACTCCAAACAAACATAAAGAAAGGACTGTCTTCTGTGTATAACTTTGTATTAAAATTAAGTTTAAATGAGTCCATGCTCGGCATTACATTTTTTAAATTTTGTTATGTATAATGTCAGAATAAAAATTTTAGAATAGTATTACATTGCTCTTTATTTACAAAAGGTTGTGACGTTACCCCGAAATAGCAGTCACACAGAGAGGGGTGCGCATGGGCAGGGGTGCGCACGCGCAGGGAGCGCATGGGCAGGGGTGTGCATGCGCAGAGGTGCGCATGGGTTGGGATGTGTCTGGGCGTACACGAGGGAAGCGGATGTTAACAGTCACCAAGCATCCAATTCTTTATTTGGTATGGAGTACTTGCCGGCGTATGTATCCGGAGTAAAAACACGATTTGCATACGCAGCTTATTAATAAAATTAGTTTGTCGAGGGAAGATGACAAAAGGTATATCATTCCTAATAGTACAACAATCTACGCATGGGGGCGTAAAGATATAAGATAGTTGTACAGATTTTGTAAATCTATTGTATATATTAGTTTTTAAATTCCATAATTTTTAAGTTCTTCTCCCACCTTCCAAATCTTTCCTGCTTCTATCCTGGTTGACAGAGTATACGTGTTACCTCCACGTGGTATTCGCGGGACACTGCGGTTTTAGATTTCTAGGGAAACGGTTGGTTAAAGCATATGTTTTGGTTAGCGAAAAAAAAGGGTTTTAAAGATGGAGTTAAATAAAGATGAGCAAAAATTAGTCTTTAAAAGGCATAACTTTGTATGGGGTGGTCCTATTTAAAATTTATTTACAAATTTGGGGTCCCTAGAAAAATTTAATATTAGTTGATACCTAGCTAAATATATTTATCTTAAAAGAGTGACTACCCCGCGTATAATAAATACAATATACCGCATGTTAACAAAAAAGTTGTAGGGAAAATTAAAGACGTATTTAAGGGGGGTCCAGTATTAGAATTTGTTGGTAGTAGGGCTAAGTCCTACTGTACTGTAGGCGAGAAAGATACGATTAAAAAGATTAAAGAGGTCTCACGAATTGTAGTTAAGTAAAACCGAGGGTCTTACAACCTATAACGAGCATATATTCCCAAAAGTGGTGGGCATGCAGCTACGCAGCAGTGCGTGGGAGAATAAGAATTCTCACCAATAAGAAATTAAAGTCATTGGGAAATGGTCGAAATGTGGAACCTATAAAGGCGATTATTAATTATGGTTTAGAAAAATAATAATTTTCGTGGACTAAATAAAATAGCTTAGACTGGTTAATGTATATGGTTACATATTCTCGTACACATCCACAAACATCTGCTTACGTCCACAATGGCGATACCGGTAGTTTTTGTTTAACAAATAGTAGGAAAGATACGTCAGGTGTTAGTGTGCGGAAGCCCATAGGATCGTTGGATTCAAAAAGAACGGTGCGGCGGGATGTATGGTGGTTCCTCGTTAGAATAATCGAAAGTGGTTAATTGATCGTATTAGATGTTTAAATAAGCGAAAGTGTAAAGGCCTACATAAACAAAAATTAATTAACCGACAAAAAAGTGCGCGATGTGCTACACTTATAAAGAAAGTATAGAATGGTGCTTTTCATCGGTCCTAACAATAAAAAGGAGAGTGACTTTTTCTAGCAATTACAAGAATAGCAGTAGCGCAGAGAAGGGGTATGCATGTATTATACAGTTGCTGCAAAATATGCTAGTTTACGCATAGCTCGGATGTGTAATTGATCACGACTTAAAGATCCCTCGGAGGTTTAAAAATTCTCGGCCCATTGTCGTTTGAAAAATGTTTGTAAATTATCAGAACAGGAGCGGGTTGAAGTTTAAGTTAGATGGATGATTGACTGAGTTTTTTCTACCTTTTACGAGGGAATTGGAAGTTGACAGACATCGAGCATCTAATTCTCTATTTGGACGATATCAAGTACTTACCGGTTCTAGAAATCATTACGTGCGATCGACCGCTATGAGAAAGTGTAAAAGCCTACAGAAGCAAAATTTAATTATCATACGAAAAAGCGCGCGATGTGCTATAGAAAGTATAAAAAAAAATTGGTGCTTTGCATTGGTCCTAACAGTAAAAAAAAGAGTGACTTTTTCTAGCAATTACAAGAATAGCAGTAGCGCGGCGAAGGGGTATGCATGTATTATACAGCGCATTGTTGCTATAAAATATGTTAGTTTACGAGAAGCTCGAACGTGTACAAATTAAATTTTAATCTATAATTAACAACGGTCGTAAAAATTGGAAATTAATAGTTAATTTTAATACCGCTAAGCATATACTTTCGCTTGGTGATTCAATTAGAAAATATTCAAGCCCTCCATTTCCTAAAATATGACGTAGAAGTTATTTAAAATTAAATTGCTTTATTAGTAAGTATCCTGTAGACAACAAGTTGGTATTTCCTTAGTAATGGTTTAAAGTGTTTTTGGTTATAGTAGCATTGCATCTTCTACAGCACGATTTGCACACAATTTGTGTGCGTGTGCTATCGCCCTTTTGGATTTTTAATATGCACGCGATCCGTATAACGTGGAAGACGTTTTCCGGTGTTTCTACTAACGGCATTCGCACCATCGACGAAGCGAACCAGGTGTATGCATTGGCGCTAAATGTATTGGACGAGCAGCAAGGATTATGACATCATTTAGTTCCCCGCTAAATCCTCAACATCGTTCGGTCGTCTTCGGAAACCTTCGGTATGCATTCTATAAGGAACATAAATCAGGTACGCTCGAGTAAGCTTTTTAGTTACTTCGATTACAAGTTTAACCAAAGTGCTATAGTGCGGATTTTGTTTTGTACTAAACGTTTTTAAATGCGAGCCCTGTCACGTCTACTTTACCAGGAGGGATGCTCTCAAACGGCACCAGAACAAATGTCGTGGTGTAACATCGTCCACGGTTAAGCTTATACATCCGTCGGCAGCAAAGTACTTAAACTCTGGGTCTTGCAGTATCGCTTTTACGAGAATGGACAACTTACAGCGACACAAGGAAAAACAGCACGGTATGTCATTAAGCAGTAAACGTTCAGCTCCGCCAGCTGTTAAAGGGTCTTGTACGAAACAACCACGAATTATGTGTAAAGTGCGCGACATGGAGGTGTTAAAGTCTGCATACCCTAGTCGTAATAGCACAGCAACCTAATTAAGGTAGGTCAGTAAGCAATATTAAATTGCTGTTAATTGACTTGCATTTAGCGTACTTTCCTATTGTAATAACCGCATTTGTTTGGAAAAGAAATTATATACAGCTTTCTTAATTATTAACCACGCGATGATTACGTCAAAGTCGACCTTTCCATTTATATATTAAAAACACATTACATTGGAATGTATTTACATTATTCTCATATTGTTAGGTTAACGATAATATGTCTTATTGACCGAAAACACGTTTCCTCTCTTTTTAAACAACACATTAATCTTTTTTTGTTGCAGGTTAAACTACTTGGATTCGACTACACACAGGAAATAATGTTATACTTTGTAAAATTGCATTCTATAAGTTTATTAAACTGTAAATCGGATAATATAAATTATTAAAATTTTGTGTGCTTATTTCTTTGTATTGGTTAAAGGACTGTAGATATTAAAAAGGGGAGGTGATTAGGAATTGATCTTGGTATAAAATCTTAAAATTGGGGTAGCTCCCTTAGGGATGGTGCAATCTAAAAAATTCCTAAAGATTCGGGTAGCTGAGAAAATTCTAATATTAATTTATACCAAACAAGATAGGTTTATCTCGTGGGTGGAAGTGTGGAGAAAGATTTATCTCGCAGAGGGTATGTGTGTAATTTTGCAGGGCGTGGTCTTATTTTAAATCTGTTTACAAATTCGGATGTGCGTAAAATTCTAGACTAACAAGATGTATCGCATGACTAAAAAAATGTTTAAGGATTGTCAAAAGTTGCTACAGGTAAGAAATCTTAAAATCAGGGTAACTCCCTTCGGGATGATGCTATCTGAAAAATTCCTAGAAATTTGGGTAGCTGAGAAAATTCTAATATTAATTGATACCAAACAAGATAGGTTTATCTCGTGGGTGGAAGTGTGGAGAAAGATTTATCTCGCGGATGGAAAGAATGCGGGTGTGACGTAATCAAAATGGTTGGGGTAAAAAAATTCCACAAGGAGGTCCACAGGGAGGAGCTTGGATAAGATTCATCTAAATTTCATCTCCACATTTCCTCCTTATGGGAATTTACATGTAAATTGGTCCAGATGTGTGAGGAAATGTGGGATTCTGGAGGAAATGTGGGATTCTGGAGGAAATGTGGTTCCAGTATTCTTGAATTTAGTCTACTCATATGTATTTAAAATCACGACGTTCGAGCGAACTTTCATCAACGCAATGTCTGCGACTGCGATGAGACGAGGACGACGACGACGACGACGTCACTCTATAAATTTAAATCGAGCCGTAGTGCAGGCCACTAAAACGATAAGAAAAAAGTTTTTAGATTTTAAACGGGATCAAAATCGAGCTCAAATAAAATACGGAATGAAGCATGCTCAATTACTAGAACCGTTAAAATCGCTATCAAAATTCTCTGCAAGTAAAAATCTTAATTATATTCGACGTCAGTATGCTGAGCACGAATCTGATAATGTCGACGACGGTTCAGATGTCTTACTTAAAAAGTATGCCGACATCCTGTCCAAAAGCGAGGATCCCAATATAGACGATACCGGAATCGGCATTCAATACGACGACCTTTCGAATAAATGGTCTATGGGCAATTCAGAGTTAGCTATTGCAGACGACGGATCTACGATTAATATTAGAAATAAAAAATATCCTATTACGGAGGGCTTACTTCGATTGTTAACTTATAAGAAAATCCCTTCGAATAAGAAAACGCCTGCTGGCAATCCTTCCGAGCTAGATGTAAAAAATTACATCGATATTTTGAAGAAAACCAATGCATATAATAAACTGTTTCGCAAGGATCTGACTAAAACGCCCAAATATAAAAATTATATCGTTCCGAATTTAACACCGTCGCCCGTGGCGACTACAATATCTACGCCTCCTCCCTCGCCGCAGCATGCTTCGTCGTCGTCACCGTCGTCGTTGTCGTCAAGAAAGATGAATACAGCATCGGCGACTCCTACGATTCCCATGCAATTACGATCCAAAATAACGAAGAAAAAGAAAGGTCTCGGTATGGATAATTTATCGAAAAAAAGACAGCCATCGAGTAATATAAGCAGAATTTGGCGATACAAAAAATTCGATAATTCTAATCATAAGATAGAATACGTTCATTGGGACTCGCCGGCAGAGCTGGTGAGCCGGCTTCGTTTGTTGATGGCTGAACGTTCGGCGGGCAACAATAGCTCTCAGAATCAAAACGAATTTCTTTCTATTATATCCGAATTAAAGGAGACGAAATTAATCGCCTAATAAAATATACACGTCCTATAGAATAGTCTCAGAAATAAAATGGTCGTCGATAAATTTGAAAAAGCGTATGTTGCCAGAGTCTCTGGAGGCGGAGGGTTTGGTAATACCGCTGCGCGCGGGCCTCCTGGTGTAGGCTTTAAACTAACTCCGGAAGGCGATTTCAACATAGAAAATAGAAAACTTTGCAACGTAGGCAATCCCGTGACCGGAACGGATGCGGTAAATAAACGAAGCGCCTTGGTATTGGACGAGGACGAGAAAATAGTTAACTTGAAGGATTTTAGAATAGTGAATTTGGCCGATCCTAAAAAATCAAACGACGGCGTAAACTTAAAATTTTGCAGCGAAGAACTCAATCTGCGTATAGGCAAAGCATTGGAAATATGTTTGACCGCTTCATCTTCGGGAAAAACGCATGCTAATAAGAAACCTAAATTTGACGCCAAGTCGCGATCCATTGTAAGTTTGCACGACCCCGCAGAGCTCTGTGATGCCGTTAACAAGAGATACGTGGACTCGACGTTGGCAGAAAAAGCGCAAAATTTTATGAAACTATCCACGATCGACGACGGTAAGGCCAAGAACTTCGACTCTCGAGGTTTGAGAATTGTTAACATAGGCGAGGCCGAAGATAAGCACGAAGCCGTTTCTAAGTTCTATGTGGACGCGAAAATACAAAATCTTATCGAAGGTGTCGCCATTCACCGTGATAACGTGATCATTCGAGATGTATTGCAATCGGTCGTTCAAGTCTTGAACGAAGTTGTTTTAAACACGAACTTCCTGATTTTCAACCACTTGAAATTAGACGGGGTCAAGACGTCTGCTGGAGACGATTTACAATTTCACAAAATTAATACCGACGTTATAAGACACCTGCACGTGTTATTGGAGCAAGATAAAGCCTCGTCGTCTAACTCTCATACTCATGTCAAACCTTAAAAATGTCTAAGAAATATAACGATAAGGAAATACTAGTGGATGAACTGCACAGAGGAATTAGAATAAATTTTCCACGTCGAAGAACGATCATCAAATCTTATCACGACTTATTCCAAGCCGATATTGCTGAATTTATTCCATATTCGAAATATAATAAAGGGCATAAGTATATTAAATAAGTATTAAATTAAAAAAGAACAAAACATAGACAATTACAAATACAACATTTCTTTATTATAAATGTTTTCATTAAAATTCCTGCATAAGTAGATAATAATTTATAAATAATATCAAATGATAGACATACTTATAAATTTTATAAATATATTTTATAAAAAAAAAAATAGAAAATGGAGAATAATAATTCTTAGATACAAAAAGAGATAAACCAAATAAATAATCTTTTTAAATGACAATAGAACAAAAATCTTTTTTTTTACATAAAATAAAAAAATATCTTCAATGTAAATGTCTCAATCTCATTAAGTTTATAGATACTGAAAGTATATTATGACAGTAGTACTTATTTTTATAAACATTTTATACATAACGTAAAAATTAATTTTGTAACTTACTTTTAATGACATATATATTATTTATTGTTAATAAATCTGACTGCTTTAATGTAAAGGTCCATTTCCTATTAATTCTATTGGACCATAAAAATAAATTCCGTTTTAATAACTGCTATATCTTCATCACGTGGCCAAACATAAGAATTAAGTTCTGATTTAAGAAATTTTATTTTTACGTTGTGTTCATTACAATGTTCAATAACTCGACCAATATAATATTTATTATCGTAAAAAACAGCGTAATATTTTTCTAATAATATTTCCGAAACTTTTGATTCATTTTCAAGAAAATATTTATCTTTATCTTCTAAATTAAGGTACTCTACTTTCTTATTTTTAGAACTGGAAAATTGAGATTTCTGTTTCTTTTTTGATTGAGTTATGAAACTTTTCTTTCTTTTCGTTGGTGTTTTGTTACCGGTGATAAATCTTCGTAATCTATCTGCACTGATTTTACCTTGACATTCGTCAAGAAGCCAACAGTATGAAGACTTTTTAATAATTATTGTTTTATTATCAATTTGAACTTTTATAAAAGGCGAATTTTCTGTTATTGATGTTTGTGGAAATCGTTTTGAAAAATCTTTTAATTCTAGACTTTTCAATCCTAAATCGTCAGAATTACGAGTTTCAAATAAAATAGCATCGTCAATGTTTTCGACGTTTGTATCTACAATATCATTGTTCATAATATAATTATTATCAATTTCATATTCTGTATCATCATCATCACAAACTCGTTTAAATTCGCTTTCTAGTTTTGGGAAAGGAATATCTATGAATTTCCAATCTTCGTCATTTTCGATCTTTATACCTAATTTTTCAGTTTCTTCAATAACATCTTTTAGTGTTTTTTCAACTATTTTGTTGATATTCAAATTCTGTATATCTTCATATGTAGGAACATTTTGAATTTTAGATTTTTTTTTATCTTCTCTAGGAAATAAAAATATTCCTGAAAGATCATTTGTAATAGCATTTATTTGTTTAATTCTATCAATACGATATATTAAATCTTTAATGCTAAAATTAATGACAGTCGAATATGTAGAAGTCATAGATCGAGCTGCCCGAAAAAGTTTTTCGCATGTTTGACTACTAAAATTTGTAGGATGAAACATTAGGTTTGAAAATTTGGCTGTTATTTTTAAATAAAGTAATTAATTTTATCAAATTATGTGCATTTAGCTCTATACAAAGATAACAGTTGTTGGTTATAAAATTATCTTTTATTGTATAATTCTTATTTCTTTTGATCCATGCTTTCCATATTCTTAGAAAAAAAACTGAATACCATATGTTATAAACTCGAGCACTTAAGACTATAGATTCACCCAGAAAAGATAGTATTATAAAATTCATTATATTTAAGTATGCAATTGTGCCATTACTATTGGTAATTTCTCTTAGATGACTGATAACAGATGAAGAACACATTTTTGCCCCTGCGAGATAATTCATTTTATCTTCTCCTTTTAAATCCAAAGATGTCAGAAGATGTTTATCTTTCGAAACATTTTCACTAAATAATGGAGATGGTCTGCAGTAGCAAAATAATCTCCTATTGGGAGAATTATCCTTCTTTTAAAAATCTTGCCCGCATTTTAGTTATAATATGTGTTGTATCTTGTATGTAACATTCTTCTACTTTATTTATGTTTATTTGAAACCAAGGCCACGTTGAATTCCGAGGAAATATTTCATTGCTTGTAATTGGTAAAGAATTATTAAGTCGCATTGCTTTTAACAAACGAGTATCACCATCAGACGAAAACCCGCAATAGTAATTCCAAATTTTTGCCTCTTCCTTCATAAAATTCCACCGTACAAGAACATTTTTTGTATCAAATTTATTATCCGTACTAAATAGAGATAAACAATATGCAGGAATATTATAAGAGAGAGGTTGAGCCATTATTACATATGCATATGTAGCTTTATTACCAACTTTAAAAAAATTTTGCATAGCTTCTGCAGATGTAGCAATGAATTTATCTTGTTCAGGTAAACCATTTTTTAGAGGCAAAGCAAATCCAAGAACTTTATTTGACCTCGAGTCATATTCAATTTTTCCCGTAATGCGTGTAGCATCTTCGGCTATCCAAATAATTTTGGAACATTTCTTTCATTCAAATATTTTACTAAACCGATAAAATCAATTTCACCTTCTTCAGTACGTTGACGATTAATAAATGAATATCTATTTAGAGTAGTTATTGAAGGTAATACGTTTGGTAAATTTGCGTGCAGTGTCTCGTATAATAATCTTCCTCCTGTGTAATAAAGATAAATTCCAAATTTCTTCGTAGCATCATCATAAGAATTTTTGTTTGTTGAATGCTTCGAGTTTATTAATGATATATCTAAAAGTTTCTTTAAAAAACTACATAGAACTGATCCGTTATCTTCTGTATCAGAATTTATCTCTGATTTTTTATTTTAGGTAAAAGTTTTCAGTTAGTTTAACATTATCATTTAAAATTTTTGCAACTTTTTCAGCTAAAATAAGATAATCCGTTATTAAAGTTTGATTAAGACTTAATTTTCTCGAGCTCTCTTTAATCTTTCAGATCTTTGATATTTTAAACTTTGAAATTTAGATATCCCTTTATATTGAATATCTGTCTTAACATTAGAACATGAAGGAATATTTCTATCTGTCTTAACATTAGAACATGAAGGAATATTTCTAATATCTTCAAAAATTTCTTCTGTTTGATTATTCGAATCAACATCAAGATGAACTGAAATAGAATCAAAAGCATCACGAGCTGGAATAGAATTAGAAGTAATATCATTGAGATCAATAACTGGAATCATGGAATCAAAAATAGTATCATTGGTTTCACACTTTTCGTGGATATTTTGCGAATTAATTATATTTTCTGTATCCGAGACTATATCTATTATATTTACTGTATTATCTGTAACGACATTCATTTTTATAATATCTTTACTTTGACTAGTCTTATCTACACTTTCAGTATCTGTAAACTCGTTATTTTGACATAACGTAGCGTTTGGAGATTTTGATATATTTGATACATAATGAGTAATAAGATTGTTTTATTTGTTTTAGTAGTTAATGAATCTATATTCTGAATATGTTTTTTAAATAAATGCGTTTGAAAATTAGAATAAATCCAACGTTTTGAATTCGAGTAACTTTTCGAATATTTGGATATAGTGTAATTCGATCCACAAAAACATGTTATAACGCATTTCAATTGATCCTTATCCATACTTGTTTTTATAATTATTTTATCAACTAATTCTCGTAAAGTCTCCCATCCAGCTCTGTTTACCTTGCCTTGCGTCCAAGAAATAATTGTTCTTCTTATTGTTGCATTTTCTTTCAAATATATAGTTTCCAATTTTTCAGATGATAAATTATCTTCCATTACTTCGTTACTTACTGAAAATGATTCAGAAGAAGTGCTTGCTTCAATTGAATTTGATTCAATTGATATCTGTCTTCTTTTTCTTGTTCCTTCAATAGATTTTTTCTTACTATCACACATCTTTTTTAAAGTATCTTTCTTTAACAATTTTTCCTTATAATATCCGGATAATAAAGTTATTATATTTTTATGCCCGGGCACTATCTGAAACAATGAAGGATTTTTCCAGTACAGGCCATAATACTTTGGCAAATTCTCTTTGTCTATGATTTTATGTAGCTCATTTCTTGCAAATGATATAATTTCATCAATGTCAGAATTATTTATATTAGATATAATGATCTCATTTTCGAAACCATTAATTATTAATAAATTCTTTAAAGTTTCAGGAATTTTTATGTTTAAGGATGTTTCGGCTTCAGTAAATAAATCTGAATTCATAGGTTCTTTTCAAATACTTCCTCAGTATCTGTCATCTATAAAATATATATTTTAAAATCAAAATAAGTAAATAAGTTTAAAAATTAAAACTTGGAAAATTATGATATTAATCAAACACTTTTGTTTTAAACTGACAGTATTAAACTGACATTTTTTCAAAAACATGTTTTGAAAAATCCAGAATAAATCTATATCTATATAATTAACGATTTTTTATTAATTTCAGAAATAATAAGTTTAGGGTTAATCAGGATAATTTATGTACACCTACATATGCTTACTAGAGCTTTCGATTGACCGCGTGTTTCAATATTCCCATGTATCTCGCCGTGTACACGGATTTAAAGAGCCTGTGTAACACGGTGTCACATACACGGGTACATGTATGACGTATCACATACACAGATACACGTGTATATTACATAAGTACACGTGAATAAAGATTTTTTAAATCCGTGTACATGGGTTACGTGTACACGTGAATATATGTATACATAAATTACTCTGATTAACCAAGCTCTAAATTTATTATTTCTAATCGAAAGCTCTAATGCTTACATATACACACACATTTTATCTTAACAGTAAAAATATTTACCTTAAGACTGCGATTTGCTAATTGCAATAATAGTACTGTAAGATATCTTGGAGATATTATAATGATATCTCTGGGATCTTCAGGTTTCGGCTCGGGTTTCGGTCAGAAAAGACCTCGGAAAAGACCGTTACGTACGAGGTTACGTATATTGCTAGATAAGGACTCTTTTTATCATGCCAGGATACCGCACGACGAAATAAACTTTGCAATACTCAACTCAACTATATTTAACAAACAAAACTAAATTGCGTATAATAATAATCGGAATCTTGTAGTATGCTCTCATTGTCAGACAAAACGTGACTTGCTCGTATGGTCGTTTCCTATGTACGAACAGACGAACAACGACCACCGCTCTTCATCTTCGGCGCGCGGCGCGGCGTAGGAATACGCGGTCGGCGAGAGCCGATTCCTACGCCGCGCGCCGCGCCCTTATTGGCATACTTCTCAATTTACTTCTCATTCGGGAATCACTCCCTAATTTCCTACACTACTTTATTAAAAAATGTGTTTTTAATATATTCAATTTTAACAATCAAATAAATTGACTCGTTTCACGTTTGACAAATTGTGAATCTAGAAAAAAAATTTATAAATTTTCAAGTAATGCCTAGTATTGACCACCAATGCCCAGTAATTCCTATACTAATTCCTACTAATTCCCACTAATTCCTACTATTTTTCAAATAATGCCCACTAATGCCCAAAATCTGTACACCGCAATTCCCTCAGCAGTTTACCCCTCGGTATCGAGATAGTGATCGAAACAGATTTGCTGATCGATAATGTACTTTTTAACACCCTTAGCCTTCTTTATTATCTCACGGCCTTCTATTTTTAAAGAGTACATTTTCGATCGAAGGCCTACAAAGTGCGTTAAAATACGACCTCTAGTTTCGTCTTTCATAAGACCAATGACTTTTTTATTAATTAAAGGAATTTTATATATGTTATCGGGATCATAAGCGCTCGTATCAAATTTTTCTAGATTCGTCTATATACACTCTTCATAGAAATCATTGCACGTCACACTATACAAAAGGCTGTCGGTGTTCATGTAGCATAATTCGCAATTATTTGCAAATTTTGCCTTCATGAAATTGTAGTGAAAATTATATAATTCAATTTTTGATAATTCTAAGATGGCCATACCTATGTAGATAGGTTTGTTGAACTCTATCTCTGTTTTGCTCAATTCAATCGCGACCAGATTTTTGTCAAAAATCGTTGCCGAATGGAAATTTGGTTTGGAAATTAAAGATAGAGCACCATACCGACCGCTCCAATGAGTCACTAATTTCATGACACGTCTTTTCCTAACATTCTCCATTGTTTTACCAAAAATGGAATTGTTTGCAAATTTATACAGATTTTGTGCAAATTCCGTTTTAGCCTCCGTGCGCATTCTTGTATTTAATTCGACAAACGGTCTCAACCAAGGAGACTGACCGAATTCTAAAACCTTATGAACGCGCGTCATAACTACGCCCGCAGATAAATAAACCTGGAGATTTCTGTAATGCACAACGTAGTTGCACTTTTTTGTGAGAGTGCACATTAATTTTAAAAATTTTGACCCCGGAGGCGTGCCCTGTTCTGGGCACATCGGCAACTCTTTCTGAGCGTCGTGAATGTCCGTAGGAAATTCCAAGTCGCATTCAATAATATAACCTTTATCGCTCGTAATGCTCACCGTTGTAACATTAAATTTTAATATTTCTTCAGGCGTTAGCCATTTGAAATCCCCGTAAGGCAAATAGCAAGATTCGGCATGACCATAGAAATTATTAATATCACCGTAAAATAAAAATTTATTCGGCTTGGATGGATTATGCGTTTGGGGATAATATTTATTATTGCATTCTACATATCTTTTACGACTTGAGTAAGCCCCCCCCCCCCGAATGCCTCTTTCGATCATTAAAAACATGTCGACGTCACAAATTAGTTCTAGCCTGATTTTAGTATATAATAACATGCTAGACCACGAGTAGCTCGCCAAAGTCACAAAATTTAAGGGATCCAACTTGTATGTTTCAAGACAATTGTTTCTAAAGTCTTGGAATATATCGCAAAGTAAAAGAATGTCGCATTTTAAATATAGGTCCGCGTAGTCGCCTAAATTTTTGCATTTAAAAGTGCTCCATACGGTTTGCGCATGAATATATTCCGATTCTTCAATATGTGATTCATTAAGATTGCTATAAAAACATTCTATAGGAGGAAGATTTTCTTCGCTTAATTTCAAAATGTCATCCAAATACTCGTAGGGAAAAATACCCTTGCGCATTAGCAATTTAATGCGATCCGGTTTTAGTGAACTAAATTCCTTTTTTAAAACTTTAAAGTCATCGAAAGACAACTCGCATGCTAATTTTTCCAATGACATTGCCATAAAACGAAAGGAATCTATGAATCTGAACGTCACATTTGCGTCGTCGTATTTTTTAGAAAATGTTATGTATTTTTCATTATTCAAGGGTATTATATTCATGGGGCCTTCGAAAGCGTTAGCAAGCTCTTTAATAATAAAATGAGCATCATAATTGCTCAAATTATGATAGACTACGGGAATAATTGGAAATAACCTAAAATTTAAATTACAGCTGCTATGCGCAACACCTCTTACAGAACCATTCATGTGATCGTGATCGATAACCTTTTCGTCGTCCGGCAAGAAATCGACTTCGCAAATAAAGCACGTTTTTGCCGTCGAGGCATCTATAGAGGACGTAGCAGGCTCGTTTTTAAAAAAATGCGCTCCCATAACATATGGCAATATGTTTTAATTGTCGCACAAACCAAGAAATGCAGTCTGTGCCTGTGTATGAACTGTAATATGAAAGAGATTCGTCATATCCACAATAAAAATAATATCCTATTGAAAACGGAATATGTTCCTGGTATTTGAAAGTGCGTTCTGATTCGGAAGCTCGATCGGTTTTTTTAATAAGGCATTCTATGTCGGAATAAACCACCATCGGCACAGGTATTTTATACCTAAAATCTTTAAATTGTAAATATTTGTTTTTTTTCGGCGGGTAAAATAACACGACACTCGTTAAGTTTTTCGCATACTTGCTCGTGGGCATCGAGACGTTTGCGATCATAAAAATAGGAGAGACATCTATCGCATACGTAAAAGTGACCCGTATGTTTAGTTAATTGACCTCTCACAAGTGAGGCTAAATTTTTTATAAGACAATAATGATATCTAACGCCCCGTTTATAATCTTTAATATTTTTTTTAATTCTTCCAAACTTTTTCCAACTTTATCGGCCTCGTCACCGCCTCCGTCGTCGTCGTCGTCGCCGTTGACGTCTTCGCTGTCGTCAGAATTAAATTTTGATGACTCGTCGACATACACATCTTCAACAATTAACAGATTAACGTGTTTATCTCGTTTTTGGCTAGTTAATTGTACCGGTGTTACGATGTATCGAGCGCGTTTTAAAATAAGAGCAAAAACATTTACAGAAATATCATTCTGCTTTTCGAATTTCGATATATCCGATATAGGCATGGGGCTGACCAAATTTTTCATATTAAAAATTTCTGCAAAATGCGGATACAAAGTTGTGCGAGTAGCATGCTTACCTGCTGTAGGCTTAATTATTCCAGCTAAAACGCTCCAATAAAAGCATGAAAATCATTGTTTCTAATGTTTAAACAGGCCTTTTGTTTTGAATTGCGATAGGAAGAGGCATGAAACAACTCGCGTGAAACATATCATAGCATTTATTAATATTAACATTTAGAAATAATATTTCGGATAGCGTGAATCCTGACCCGTGCATTGCGTCGTTCTCTATTTTATCCAATAAGCGTGTTGCGACATTGCACGCAAACCACTCGTTGAACTTATCTAAATTGCCGAAACAAATTAAAGAGTTGGGCGTTGAAAAATACCTAGTTTGAAACTCATTTTCGTTACGCGCGACGGAAAATTTGAAAAAATCGCACGCTAACACGACATTAATTTTAAGGTTTACCGAGTGATTTTTAAAAATCGTATACAATTTGGATAAAATTAGTTTTTTACAATCTTCGATAAATAAATTAAGATCTTTATGTGCAACATTAATAATTTGAGCTGTTTGAATTCTCGATTTAAACGCAGACACGATTGGCTTCCAAACCAATTCAGAATGTTGAGGCGTGCTCCGAGAACACATCCATTGTTTAGGAACATTCTGCCGCAGTAGTTTTTTTAATAGATTTTTAAATAGCATTTTATATCTTTTCATATGGCATAGAAGATTTTCGAATAGATTCAGATAACTAGCCGAGAGCGAAGAAGTTTGTTTCCCCGTTCTTAAAATCGATTCGGTGTTGTGAATGTGTGATTTTAATATTCGAACCCAATTGCGAAATACTTTAGTTTTACGACATTTCGTTAAAATTGCGTGCACTTTTCGATACAACTGTAGCATCTGATTACAACACATCGAAACGCCCGCGTCCGCTTCGATTTTTCTGTTAGTTAACATTTTTTTTTTCGTATTTCAATGCCAACTTTCTGTATTTTGAGCCGTGCAATTTTACTAATACGTTTGGCGTATCGTCTTTGGGCGATAAATCGCACGACCATAAAATGGCTTCTAATTCGGCATGCAGTTCCCGTTTTATTCTAACAAGTTGTACAAGTTTAAAAATTTTCTACAAAAGGATAAGTCTATAGCATATTTTTCTGAATCTGTAATTTTTAGATGATTTTATAGAAAATACATCTGTCGTTCTAATACATTTACTATAGACAAATAAATTGCCGAGTTCATGCAAGCGCATGCGGAGGGTTTTTTTACAAATCAACAAAGAATTAATAAATTAAGTTGAAAACACGAATTCTCTATTTTTTAAGTCCACGTATAGGCAATCGGTTCTTAGAGTTGCATAAAAGAAAATGTCACTTTCACATTTATACTGAAAATTAAACACTGTTTTTAATGGTGATACGGCAGATTGATCTACAAATCTAAATGACCTAATACCGGCCGAGATGCTTTCGCTAATATTATAGAATACTTTTCGGTCGTAATTACATAAATTAAAAAGCTTTTCTTTCATACGAGACACGTCGGTGAAGCAAACGCTATTGTGTTAGAATCCGAATATTCTAAGCACGTTAAATTGTTGATCAAATTAAACTGCATGCAAAATAGAAAAAGGGCTCGAGACTCAATCAAAAAACCGTCCCGATATTTAAAGTCTTTTAAATAAGCAGGCAATTCCTTGCATGCGATTCTATAAAAATTATGTGGATAATCCGCAATTAGCATATCACGATTGTAATGGGTTGCTGATCTAATTCTATATTTAATACTCATAACTTTAAAAAATCAAGATGTAAAAATACTAAAATTATAAAAATTAATTACCATGTATAGGTAGGTATTCTAGTGTGATGACGATACGGATGGCTTCTGCTCTTGCTGTTCTTGATTTTCCTTGGGAGGATCCGTGAGGGCTGATGATGGATCCTTTTTTTTTTCGCCCATGCAGCAGAAGGAAATGCTCGCAGCAGGATTAGGTTTACCTTTAAAATAAACGAATTTCATATTAGTTTTTTAAATAAAAAATTAAAAAATTAAATACTAACCAACTTCGAATGCTCCTAGGTAGTGCTAGCAAAGGCATTCCTGTTTATTCAGCTCCTCGATATATTTGTCGCTAATTACGTCCACGATTCTCTGCGGAAGGAACACAACGCATTCTTCTAATTCGACGAGAATGATGCGAGAATTTTTTTTTGACTGAAGAGACTTGATGCTCAAAACCTGATAAGGGCGCTGTAGCTCAAGATCCTTGACTTTCACGGTCTTTTTCTTATCGATTCGGCTTACTGAATTAATTTTTTTAATTAAGTCCATGTTATTTCTAATTACGAATATAATTACATAAAGTTAAAAAATATATTTAAAATTATTACCTGTTTTAATGCAGGCGCACGATGAAAACACGTTGACGATTCTCTCTCAAACTTATATTTTACAAGATAAAAAGCCTTACAAGTGATCCTCTATTTATATCACGCTGAATGACATACAATTTATTACGCATCTGATTACCGCTCCCCAAGCACATACACGATTAAGACATTAATAATAACAATTAATTAGAATTAAATAGCATTGCCCTTGTCTGGACAAAAAAAGCTCATTCAAATTAAAACGTTATCTTTTTATTAGGCGGATATTAAAATCACATAAAAATTAATAATGCATATTTTTATTCAAAGATGTAGCTAAGCCATTTTCCCCGACTTGGTATTGATAAAGAATATAAAAATTTCAATCGTCTATTATTTCGAGGATCTATAAACCCATATTTGTTAAAAATAATGGACTCCTATATAATTAATGATTCAAAACGATGTGTACTGAAATTAAAATATTCAATAATCATTTACATATAAAAGATATTAAAAATTAATTCAAATAGATCACGTACAATGATGCAAATTTTTTCAGTCGAAACAAATTAATTGATTACATATATATTTCGTACACATATTACAATATATCTATTCATCGGGGGAGCTTCTTTGATCTGTATAATTACTAACAGATATTTTTAAGCAGACTAAAACTTACTCACGATGATGTAACCATGAAGTACAGTATTTCTTTACGCGCTCAAAGAAGCTATCTTTTGTGCATACAATGTTTTAATCAAAAGCGATTCCCCGACTTCAATAATAAAAATAATTATAGACACACACTTGATCTTTTATATTGAACTTCTACTTCATACAATGTATACTATACAAATTTACGAGAAGACTTTTTATTTCTCAGCAAAAATACAATTCCGTCATCGTCTATGCTTTGATTCATATAATGTATACGAATTAAGGAAAGGACCTTTTTATTTTCAATAACAATACACACGTCATAAACCATTTATACTGAACAATTCCATTACTGAACAATTCAATATACACCTTCATATTTTCTCATTAAAAAACGCGATACAAACGCAGCACGCTATTTTTTTTATTGACACCTGTAATAAAAACCTTGCGGTTATTTCCCCAGCCTTATTCTCCTTCTTCTACCCTTTATATTTCCTTTCATAAACTAATCTCACACCCCCGACGAACGCGACCACTACGATACCCAAAAACCCATTCTTAAAACAGAAACACATTCGCACAACTTGCGCGGACCTTACAATATTTCATCTTAGACTAAAACAATGACACACACGCTCAACACGCACCAAAAAACACACGCCTACACGTACACATAATAATACATACCTTTCTTTTCAAAAATAAAACAAACACCCGATCGATATCTACACTTTTATCATAAGGGCGTCCCAACTTCTCCATTAACATCACCACCACCCATACATGCCTACACCAACACACACACACACCTGCACATACATACCCTTAACACGCATACTTTTCTTTTCAATAATACACATGCCCTTCACAACATTTTACACCTTTTTTAAAAGGGCTGTCGCAACTTCTCCATAGTTATCCTCAAACCTAACAAATACAAACACACACACATACCTACACATACATGACCTTCACACATACATACTTCTCTTTTCTATAATACACATACCCTTTACAAGATATTTATGACCCTTTAAAAAGGGCTGGCTCAGCTTCTCCATAGCTATACTACTGCTTCTAATAAATAAAGTTGATATAGCAGATAGATGGAAGAGATATTTAGAAGATTTATATAAAGGAGACGATATGGATGAGTTAGAGAACAACCAAGAAGAGTATGTAGAAATAGGGTTCTCAATATTAAGAGAGGAATTTGATAGAGCTGTTAGAAATCTTAAACTAAATAAAGCGCCAGGATAGACGCTATACCCGCAGAATTAATAAAATATGCAAGTCAGAAAACTTTAGACAAGTTATATGAACTAGTAAAAGTAATATATGACACAGGTGAGGTCTCAATAGATTTCGAAAAACATATTATTATACCAATCCCAAAAAAGTCAGGAGCTGATAGGTGTGAGAAATTTAGAATGGTTAGTTTAACTTTCCACGCTTCTAAAATACTAACAATGATAATTAAAAATAGAGTAGAAGCTTTGACTGAGAATTATTTAGGCGAAGACCAATATGGTTTTCGTAAAGACAGAGGGACTTGAGAACCGATACTAATGATTACGGTAATAATCGAAAAAAGTTTACAAAAAACTTTAAAAAATCATTTCGTGTTTGTAGATTTAGAAAAAGCATTTCATAGGGTTAATTGGATAGTAATGTTCAGGGTTTTGCGAAAAATAGGAATCTCTCATAGGGATAGAAAAATTATTTAAGGTCTATATAAAAACCAAAGCGTAGTAATTAGATTTGATGAAATAGAAAAAGAAGCTACAATTAGAAATGGTGTTAGACAGGGCTGTATACTATCTCCCTTGATTTTTAATGTTTATATTGAGGAAGCTTTAAACTTAGCTAGAGAGAGAAAAGAGATTGGTATTAGTGTACAGGGACAGAAAATAGACATGTTACGTTTTGCAGATGATATAGCCATTATAGCAGAGTCTAGAAAAGAGTTAGGAGAGTGTTTAAACATTTTAGATGAGATACTACATAGTAACTATAGTATGAGAATTAATTCAGAAAAAAAAGTTAATGACAAGTGAGTTGCAGCCTAGTTCTAAACCAAAATTAAAAATAGGTAATACCAAGTTAGAAGAGGTACATGAATTTTGCTATTTAGGTAGTATAATTACAAAGGACTGACGTAGCAGAAGGACTATAGTAGCAAAAATAGCTCAAGCTAAAAAAATGTTTTTAAAAAAGAAAAACTTACTAATAGCTAATAGTATTAATTTAGATAATAGAAAAAGTTTTTTAAAGTCGTACCTATAGAGCGTTCTATTATACGGTAGTGAGACTTGGACAACTAAAGAGGTAGATAAGAAAAAAATAGAAGCTTTTGAAACTTGGTGTTATAGGAGAATGTTAAAGATTAGCTGGACAGATAGAGTAACAAATGAGGAAGTTTATAGAAGGATAGGTGAGGAACCCTGTATGTGGAAACAATTAAAGGTCGGGAGAAATAGAATAATAGGGCACCAGTTAAGACATGAGGGACTATTTAGTAAGGTCTTAGATTATAGACTACCAAATAAAAATAAAGTAGGAAGGCCTGACAAAAGGTCTATTAAGCTCTCTGAACCAAATTATCAGAACACATCAAAATATATATAGGAATTATTTGCTAATTATTTGCTTTTTTTACCTAGCCAACTAAAAAATATACCTACACAAAATAAAATAAAAAAGTTAACAATATATTTGCTATTTTTTTGCTACCATTTGCAAAAGAAAAAAATCAAATTTTCAAATAATAAAAAAAAATATCAATATCTACAAGAATAAAGTACACTAAAGAAATTAATTGCTGGCATGACTAAAGTATACCTACGTTTTATTAATTATTTACTCTTAAAATATGCAACCCCCAAATTATCAGAACACATAAAAATATAAATAGGAATTATTTGCTAATTATTTGCTCTTTTTTGCTGATAAAACCAATTTTTTTGCTATATCTATGAAAAAGTTACAAGTGGCTAGATAGCTTAATACAAGCTATCTAGCCAAGTAAAAAAAATACCTACACAAAATAAAATAAAAAAATTAACAAAATATAAATTATTTGCTATTTTTTTGCTACCATTTGCAATAGAAAAAAAAATCAAGTATTCAAATAATAAGATAAATATCAATATATACAAGAGTAAAGTACATTAAAGAAATTAATTGCTGGCATGACAAAGAATACCAACGATTTATGAATTATTTACTCTTAAAATATGCAACTCCCAAATTATTAATACACATAAAAATACAAATAGGAATTATTTGCTAATTACTTGCTTTTTTTGCTGATAAATACAATTTTTTTCTATATCTGTGAAAAAGTTACAAGTGGCTAGATAGCTTATATTAACTAAAAAAAGATACCGACACAAAATATAATAAAAAAAAACAATATATAAATTATTTGCTATTTTTTGCTACCATTTGCAAAAGAAAAAATCAAATTTTCAAATAATAAAATAAATATCAATATCGACAAAAGTAAAGTAGATTAAAGAAATTAATTGCTGGCATGACTAAAGAATACCTACGTCTAATGACTTATTTACTCTTAAAATATGCAACTCCCAAATTATCAGAACACAAAAATATATATACGAATTATTTGCTTTTTTTGCTGATAAAACCAATTTTTTTGCTATATCTGTGAAAAAGTTACAAGTGGTTAAGCTTAATATAAGCTATCTAGCCAACTAAAAAAAAAGTCCTACACAAAATAAAAATTAACAATATATTAATTATTTGGTATTTTTTTGCTACCATTTGCTAAATTGCTGGAATGACTAAAGAATACCTACGCAACAAAATAGCAAATAATTAGCAAATAATTCCTATATATATATATATATATATATATATATATATATATATATATATATATATTGATGTGTTCTAATAATTTGGGAGTTGCATATTTTAAGAGTAAATAATTCATTAAACGTAGGTATTCTTTAGTCATGCCAGCAATTAATTTTTTAATGTACGTTACTCTTGTAGATATTTATATTTGTCTTATTATTTAAAAACTTGATGTTTTTTCTTTTGCAAATGGTAGCAAAAAAATAGCAAATAATTTATATATTGTTAATTTTTTTATTTTATTTTATGTAGGTATTTTTTTAGTTGGTTAGATAGCTTATATTAAGCTATCTAGCCACTTGTAACTTTTTACAGATATAGCAAAAAAATGGTTTTATCAGCAAAAAAAGCAAATAATTAGCAAATAACCACTATATATATTTTGATGTGTTCTGATAATTTGGGAGTTGCATATTTTAAGAGTAAATAATTCATTAAAAGTAGATATTCTTTAGTCATGCCAGCAATTAATTACTTTAATGTACTTTACTTTTGTAGATATTGATATTTATCTTATTATTTGAAAACTTGATTTTTTTTCTTTTGTAAATGGTAGCAAAAAATAGCAAATAATTTATATATTGTTAATTTTTTTATTTCATTTTGTGTAGGTGTTTTTTTTAGTTGGCTAGATAGCTTATATTATGCTATCTAGCCACTTGTAAATAAAAAATAGCAAATAATTTATATATTGTTAATTTTTTAATTTTATTTTGTGTAAGTATTTTTTTTAGTTGGCTAGATAGCTTAATATTAAGCTTTAGTCACTTGTAACTTTTTACAGATATAGCAAAAAAATGGTTTTATCAGCAAAAAAAGCAAATAATTAGCAAATAACCACTATATATATTTTGATGTGTTCTGATAATTTGGGAGTTGCATATTTTAAGAGTAAATAATTCATTAAAAGTAGATATTCTTTAGTCATGCCAGCAATTAATTTCTTTAATGTACTTTACTTTTGTAGATATTGATATTTATCTTATTATTTGAAAACTTGATTTTTTTCTTTTGCAAATGGTAGCAAAAAAAATAGCAAATAATTTATATATTGTTAATTTTTTTATTTTATTTTGTGTAGGTGTTTTTTTTAGTTGGCTAGATAGCTTATATTATGCTATCTAGCCACTTGTAACTTTTTCACAGATATAGCAAAAAAAATTTGTTTTATCGGCAAAAAAAGCAAATAATTAGCAAATAATTCCTATATATATTGATGTGTTCTGAAAATTTGGGAGTTGCATATTTTAAAAGTAAATAATTCATAAAACGTACGTATTCTTTAGTCATGCCAGCAATTAATTTCTTTTATGTTCTTTACTCTTGTAGATACCGATATTTATTTTATTGTTAGAAAATTTGATTTTTTTTCTTTTGTAAATGGTAGCAAAAAATAGCAAATAATTTATATATTGTTAATTTTTTTATTTTATTTTGTGTAAGTATTTTTTTAGTTGGCTAGATAGCTTAATATTAAGCTTTAGTCACTTGTAACTTTTTTACAGATATAGCAAAAAATTGGTTTTATCAGCAGAAAAAAGCAAATAATTAGCAAATAATTCCTATATATATTTTGATGTGTTCTGATAATTTGGCTCACACCGCTTAATAGACTCTAGACAAAGCTATATTAGTCAAATTAATAGAGATTTAGGTTGTGGAGGGTATGTAGATCTATTTAGACTAGCTCAGAATAGAAAAGAATTTAAGGCTGCATCAAACCGACCTTAAGTAAGTTCGGAAACAAAACAAACAAAAAAAATAAATAAATAAAAACCAGTTAAGTTAACTAAATGTCATCATGACATAACTCACAATTAGTTAGGGATCTGCCATCTTGGCAGCGATTCGTTGCTTAAATCTTACCATAACATATAATTTAACACTTTTCCTTTTTTGGAGGGGATAACCGGGTAATATTTCATTTCCTTATAAATGGGAATCATGAAAACATGTTGGAGTTCTTTAACAATCATCAGGTTGCTAATATCTATGTAGAGCCAGGCAGATAGGAAAAAGATACAAGCTATATTAGTCAAATTATTAGAAATTTAGGTTGTCAAGGGTATGTAGAACTTTTTAGATTAGTACAGAATAGAGTAGGCCCCGTGTGCGTTTTGTCACGCCTGTTAAATATCCCTGGCTTGCTTGGAATAGCAAAGGTAGGACAAAATTTCCAGGTAAAAAAAACTCGTTTCCCGGCCAATGTAGTGCCTTCAGATGGAATATTACAAAAATCAATTGCACTGTCTATAACACCAATGATTTTTCATAATTTTCTGAATAACTTTAAACGTATTACTATAGTACAAATCACAAAAGAATGAATTTACGTCATAGTTTTCCGAGTTAAAAACAGACATATACTTAGATACTACAATGAATAGAGCAAGCAAACGTCATCATTAAAAGTCTATAGCCCATAATCACTTTCACTAAAGTTAATAACTGTAATTATTCACACATGAACTTGCAAGGAATTAGAATAAACGCCGTTATAGGAAATTTACTTACCAATTTTATTTCCTTCGAACAGACAGCACTATAAACACAATTAACCCCTCGGAATTTTTTATCTCTTAATATATAGTTTACCATGTACACTAACGAATAAATGATTAAAAAATTCGCATGTCAGCATGTACTACATCTGAAATAGCAAAACAATTATGGGGATCCACTTACCGCACTGAATGTAGTTGTCGACTGCCAGCAACCATAAAATGCGTTTCGTGCTACAGTAAAGCCCGTGCTCTAACTAGCCTCAGGGGTGGGGTGAACATAGAGGGGCGATATTTTGCTGCGTAAAAACAATAATATTTCAAAGAAGACTTTAAGTTTATGGTGTTCTTTTACAGAAATCTTTTGCGGACTATTTTATGTTTTCAGAACAACGGTGGTTTAAAAGCCATTATATTTAATGCAGACATAACAATGCAGTTTTGGTCAAAGACAAATACAACTTCCAACAAAGATGCACATATAGCAACACTCACATTTCTAAAAACAAATCTGGTGTAACCTTGGTTTATAAGTCCTAAATTTTTATCTAGTTACATAATCTTCTTGTTTTAAATGCCATGCAAAATATATTTTTGGACAAGAAGGGAAAATAAACGAATAGCAGATGAAGGAAGTAATTCTGATCATACCGCTGGTATGAAAATCGTTTGACGTTATGTTTTCGCTATTTTTAATAGGTAGAAAAGTGTTTTTGTTGATTTGTGTGAAGTTAGCGATGACTTTTCCCAGCGATGACTTTTGTAAGACTGACATGCATAAGATGACGTGAAGAAAGAATTAGCGGAAAGGCATCGCTGAGCTGTCAAATTATAAATTACGCTCTAACTAAACGAACACAATGCACACTGAATCAGTATGTTTAGAATATTTTTAACAATTGTGTGTAATTAATAAAAGAGATTCTTTACAAACTTAGAATAATTTTAATATCACACCTAAGTAGTCATACCCATAGCCAGCGATAAGAGTAGTTTTGATAGCATAAAATGAGCAAAATATCTTATTTACTTTTTTCCTTAATTTTGGCGAAGTTCTTAAAGTGCAAACGATCGCTGTAAATTGGTCATATTAAACACCACCCCAGGCATCCAAATGCAAATTTTCAAACCCGTATCAAGGAAGGAAAAAAGTTTTGATAGCATAAAATGAGCAAAATATCTTATTTACTTTTTTCCTTAATTTTGGCGAAGTTCTTATAGTGCAAACGATCGCTGTAAATTGGTCATATTAAACACCACCCCAGGCATCCAAATGCAAATTTTCAAACCCGTATCGAGGAAGGAAAAAAGTTTTGATAGCATAAAATGAGCAAAATATCTTATTTACTTTTTTTCTTAATTTTGGCGAAGTTCTTAAAGTGCAAACAATCGCTGTAAATTGGTCATATTAAACACCACCCCAGGCATCCAAATGCAAATTTTCAAACCCGTATCGAGGAAGGAAAAAAGTTTTGATAACATAAAATGAGCAAAATATCTTATTTACTTTTTCCTTAATTTTGGCGAAGTTCTTAAAGTGCAAACGATCGCTGTAAATTGGTCATATTAAACACCACCCTAGGCATCCAAATGCAAATTTTCAAACCCGTATCGAGGAAGGAAAAAGTTTTGATAGCATAAAATGAGCAAAATATCTTATTTACTTTTTTCCTTAATTTTGGCAAAGTTCTTAAAGTGCAAACGATCGCTGTAAATTGGTCATATTAAACACCACCCCAGGCATCCAAATGCAAATTTTCAAACCCGTATCGAGGAAGGAAAAAAGTTTTGATAGCATAAAATGAGCAAAATATCTTATTTACTTTTTTTCTTAATTTTGGCGAAGTTCTTAAAGTGCAAACGATCGCTGTAAATTGATCATATTAAACACCACCCCAGGCATCCAAATGCAAATTTTCAAACCCGTATCGAGGAAGGAAAAAAGTTTTGATAGCTTAAAATGAGCAAAATATCTTATTTACTTTTTTCCTTAATTTTGGCGAAGTTCTTAAAGTGCAAACGATCGCTGTAAATTGGTCATATTAAACACCACCCCAGGCATCCAAATGCAAATTTTCAAACCCGTATCGAGGAAGGAAAAAAGTTTTGATAGCATAAAATGAGCAAAATATCTTATTTACTTTTTTCCTTAATTTTGGCAAAGTTCTTAAAGTGCAAACGATCGCTGTAAATTGGTCATATTAAACACCACCCCAGGCATCCAAATGCAAATTTTCAAACCCGTATCGAGGAAGGAAAAAAGTTTTGATAGCATAAAATGAGCAAAATATTTTATTTACTTTTTCCTTAATTTTGGCAAAGTTCTTAAAGTGCAAACGATCGCTGTAAATTGGTCATATTAAACACCACCCTAGGCATCCAAATGCAAATTTTCAAACCCGTATCAAGGAAGGAAAAAAGTTTTGATAGCATAAAATGAGCAAAATATTTTATTTACTTTTTCCTTAATTTTGGCGAAGTTCTTAAAGTGCAAACGATCGCTGTAAATTGATCATATTAAACACCACCCCAGGCATCCAAATGCAAATTTTCAAACCGTATCAAGGAAGGAAAAAAATTTTGATAGCATAAAATGAGCAAAATATCTTATTTACTTTTTTCCTTAATTTTGGCGAAGTTCTTAAAGTGCAAACGATCGCTGTAAATTGGTCATATTAAACACCACCCCAGGCATCCAAATGCAAATTTTCAAACCGTATCAAGGAAGGAAAAAAATTTTGATAGCATAAAATGAGCAAAATATCTTATTTACTTTTTTCCTTAATTTTGGCGAAGTTCTTAAAGTGCAAACGATCGCTGTAAATTGGTCATATTAAACACCACCCCAGGCATCCAAATGCAAATTTTCAAACCCGTATCGAGGAAGGAAAAAAGTTTTGATAGTATAAAATGAGCAAAATATCTTATTTACTTTTTTCCTTAATTTTGGCGAAGTTCTTAAAGTGCAAACGATCGCTGTAAATTGGTCATATTAAACACCACCCCAGGCATCCAAATGCAAATTTTCAAACCCGTATCGATGAAGGAAAAAAGTTTTGATAGCATAAAATGAGCAAAATATCTTATTTACTTTTTTCCTTAATTTTGGCGAAGTTCTTAAAGTCCAAACGATCGCTGTAAATTGGTCATATTAAACACCACCCCAGGCATCCAAATGCAAATTTTCAAACCCGTATCAAGGAAGGAAAAAAGTTTTGATAGCATAAAATGAGCAAAATATCTTATTTACTTTTTCCTTAATTTTGGCGAAGTTCTTAAAATGCAAACGATCGCTGTAAATTGGTCATATTAAACACCACCCCAGGCATCCAAATGCAAATTTTCAAACCCGTATCGAGGAAGGAAAAAGTTTTGATAGCATAAAATGAGCAAAATATCTTATTTACTTTTTCCTTAATTTTGGCGAAGTTCTTAAAGTGCAAACGATCGCTGTAAATTGGTCATATTAAACACCACCCCAGGCATCCAAATGCAAATTTTCAAACCCGTATCGAGGAAGGAAAAAGTTTTGATAGCATAAAATGAGCAAAATATCTTATTTACTTTTTCCTTAATTTTGGCGAAGTTCTTATAGTGCAAACGATCGCTGTAAATTGGTCATATTAAACACCACCCCAGGCATCCAAATGCAAATTTTCAAACCCGTATCGAGGAAGGAAAAAGTTTTGATAGCATAAAATGAGCAAAATATCTTATTTACTTTTTCCTTAATTTTGGCGAAGTTCTTAAAGTGCAAACGATCGCTGTAAATTGGTCATATTAAACACCACCCCAGGCATCCAAATGCAAATTTTCAAACCCGTATCGAGGAAGGAAAAAGTTTTGATAGCATAAAATGAGCAAAATATCTTATTTACTTTTTCCTTAATTTTGGCGAAGTTCTTAAAGTGCAAACGATCGCTGTAAATTGGTCATATTAAACACCACCCCAGGCATCCAAATGCAAATTTTCAAACCCGTATCGAGGAAGGAAAAAGTTTTGATAGCATAAAATGAGCAAAATATCTTATTTACTTTTTCCTTAATTTTGGCGAAGTTCTTAAAGTGCAAACGATCGCTGTAAATTGGTCATATTAAACACCACCCCAGGCATCCAAATGCAAATTTTCAAACCCGTATCGAGGAAGGAAAAAGTTTTGATAGCATAAAATGAGCAAAATATCTTATTTACTTTTTCCTTAATTTTGGCGAAGTTCTTATAGTGCAAACGATCGCTGTAAATTGGTCATATTAAACACCACCCCAGGCATCCAAATGCAAATTTTCAAACCCGTATCAAGGAAGGAAAAAAGTTTTGATAGCATAAAATGAGCAAAATATCTTATTTACTTTTTCCTTAATTTTGGCGAAGTTCTTATAGTGCAAACGATCGCTGTAAATTGGTCATATTAAACACCACCCCAGGCATCCAAATGCAAATTTTCAAACCCGTATCAAGGAAGGAAAAAAGTTTTGATAGCATAAAATGAGCAAAATATCTTATTTACTTTTTCCTTAATTTTGGCGAAGTTCTTAAAGTGCAAACGATCGCTGTAAATTGGTCATATTAAACACCACCCCAGGCATCCAAATGCAAATTTTCAAACCCGTATCGAGGAAGGAAAAAGTTTTGATAGCATAAAATGAGCAAAATATCTTATTTACTTTTTCCTTAATTTTGGCGAAGTTCTTAAAGTGCAAACGATCGCTGTAAATTGGTCATATTAAACACCACCCCAGGCATCCAAATGCAAATTTTCAAACCCGTATCGAGGAAGGAAAAAGTTTTGATAGCATAAAATGAGCAAAATATCTTATTTACTTTTTCCTTAATTTTGGCGAAGTTCTTAAAGTGCAAACGATCGCTGTAAATTGGTCATATTAAACACCACCCCAGGCATCCAAATGCAAATTTTCAAACCCGTATCGAGGAAGGAAAAAGTTTTGATAGCATAAAATGAGCAAAATATCTTATTTACTTTTTCCTTAATTTTGGCGAAGTTCTTAAAGTGCAAACGATCGCTGTAAATTGGTCATATTAAACACCACCCCAGGCATCCAAATGCAAATTTTCAAACCCGTATCGAGGAAGGAAAAAAGTTTTGATAGCATAAAATGAGCAAAATATCTTATTTACTTTTTTCCTTAATTTTGGCGAAGTTCTTAAAGTGCAAACGATCGCTGTAAATTGGTCATATTAAACACCACCCCAGGCATCCAAATGCAAATTTTCAAACCCGTATCAAGGAAGGAAAAAAGTTTTGATAGCATAAAATGAGCAAAATATCTTATTTACTTTTTTCCTTAATTTTGGCGAAGTTCTTATAGTGCAAACGATCGCTGTAAATTGGTCATATTAAACACCACCCCAGGCATCCAAATGCAAATTTTCAAACCCGTATCGAGGAAGGAAAAAAGTTTTGATAGCATAAAATGAGCAAAATATCTTATTTACTTTTTCCTTAATTTTGGCGAAGTTCTTAAAGTGCAAACGATCGCTGTAAATTGGTCATATTAAACACCACCCCAGGCATCCAAATGCAAATTTTCAAACCCGTATCGAGGAAGGAAAAAAGTTTTGATAGCATAAAATGAGCAAAATATCTTATTTACTTTTTTTCTTAATTTTGGCGAAGTTCTTAAAGTGCAAACAATCGCTGTAAATTGGTCATATTAAACACCACCCCAGGCATCCAAATGCAAATTTTCAAACCCGTATCGAGGAAGGAAAAAAGTTTTGATAACATAAAATGAGCAAAATATCTTATTTACTTTTTCCTTAATTTTGGCGAAGTTCTTAAAGTGCAAACGATCGCTGTAAATTGGTCATATTAAACACCACCCTAGGCATCCAAATGCAAATTTTCAAACCCGTATCGAGGAAGGAAAAAGTTTTGATAGCATAAAATGAGCAAAATATCTTATTTACTTTTTTCCTTAATTTTGGCGAAGTTCTTATAGTGCAAACGATCGCTGTAAATTGGTCATATTAAACACCACCCCAGGCATCCAAATGCAAATTTTCAAACCCGTATCAGGAAGGAAAAAGTTTTGATAGCATAAAATGAGCAAAATATTTATTTACTTTTTCCTTAATTTTGGAAGTTCTTAAAGTGCAAACATCGCTGTAAATTGGTCATATTAAACACCACCCCAGGCATCCAAATGCAAATTTTCAAACCCGTATCAGGAAGGAAAAATTTTGATACATAAAATGAGCAAAATATCTTATTTACTTTTTCCTTAATTTTGGCAGTTCTTAAAGTGCAAACGATCGCTGTAAATTGGTCATATTAAACACCACCCCAGGCATCCAAATGCAAATTTTCAAACCCGTATCAGGAAGGAAAAAGTTTTGATAGCATAAAATGAGCAAAATATCTTATTTACTTTTCCTTAATTTTGGCAGTTCTTAAAGTGCAAACGATCGCTGTAAATTGGTCATATTAAACACCACCCAGGCATCCAAATGCAAATTTTCAAACCCGTATCGAGGAAGGAAAAAGTTTTGATAGCATAAAATGAGCAAAATATCTTATTTACTTTTTCCTTAATTTTGGCAAGTTCTTAAAGTGCAAACGATCGCTGTAAATTGGTCATATTAAACACCACCCCAGGCATCCAAATGCAAATTTTCAAACCCGTATCGAGGAAGGAAAAAAGTTTTGATAGCATAAAATGAGCAAAATATCTTATTTACTTTTTCCTTAATTTTGGCGAAGTTCTTAAAGTGCAAACGATTGCTGTAAATTGGTCATATTAAACACCACCCCAGGCATCCAAATGCAAATTTTCAAACCCGTATCGAGGAAGGAAAAAAGTTTTGATAGCATAAAATGAGCAAAATATCTTATTTACTTTTTTCCTTAATTTTGGCGAAGTTCTTAAAGTGCAAACGATCGCTGTAAATTGGTCATATTAAACACCACCCCAGGCATCCAAATGCAAATTTTCAAACCCGTATCGAGGAAGGAAAAAAGTTTTGATAGCATAAAATGAGCAAAATATCTTATTTACTTTTTCCTTAATTTTGGCGAAGTTCTTAAAGTGCAAACGATCGCTGTAAATTGGTCATATTAAACACCACCCCAGGCATCCAAATGCAAATTTTCAAACCCGTATCGAGGAAGGAAAAAAGTTTTGATAGCATAAAATGAGCAAAATATCTTATTTACTTTTTCCTTAATTTTGGCAAGTTCTTAAAGTGCAAACGATCGCTGTAAATTGGTCATATTAAACACCACCCCAGGCATCCAAATGCAAATTTTCAAACCCGTATCGAGGAAGGAAAAAGTTTTGATAGCATAAAATGAGCAAAATATCTTATTTACTTTTTCTTAATTTTGGCGAAGTTCTTAAAGTGCAAACGATCGCTGTAAATTGGTCATATTAAACACCACCCCAGGCATCCAAATGCAAATTTTCAAACCCGTATCGAGGAAGGAAAAAGTTTTGATAGCATAAAATGAGCAAAATATCTTATTTACTTTTTCCTTAATTTTGGCGAAGTTCTTAAAGTGCAAACGATCGCTGTAAATTGGTCATATTAAACACCACCCAGGCATCCAAATGCAAATTTTCAAACCCGTATCGAGGAAGGAAAAAGTTTTGATAGCATAAAATGAGCAAAATATCTTATTTACTTTTTCCTTAATTTTGGCAAAGTTCTTAAAGTGCAAACGATCGCTGTAAATTGGTCATATTAAACACCACCCCAGGCATCCAAATGCAAATTTTCAAACCCGTATCGAGGAAGGAAAAAGTTTTGATAGCATAAAATGAGCAAAATATCTTATTTACTTTTTCCTTAATTTTGGCGAAGTTCTTAAAGTGCAAACGATCGCTGTAAATTGGTCATATTAAACACCACCCCAGGCATCCAAATGCAAATTTTCAAACCCGTATCGAGGAAGGAAAAAGTTTTGATAGCATAAAATGAGCAAAATATCTTATTTACTTTTTCCTTAATTTTTTTTTTTTTTTTTTTTTTTTTTTTTTTTAAAAAAAAAAAAAAAAAAAAAAAAAAAAAAAAAAAAAAAAAAAAAAATCTTATTTACTTTTTTCTTAATTTTGGCGAAGTTCTTAAAGTGCAAACGATCGCTGTGAATTGGTCATATTAAACACCACCCCAGGCATCCAAATGCAAATTTTCAAACCCGTATCGAGGAAGGAAAAAGTTTTGATAGCATAAAATGAGCAAAATATCTTATTTACTTTTTCCTTAATTTTGGCGAAGTTCTTAAAGTGCAAACGATCGCTGTAAATTGGTCATATTAAACACCACCCTAGGCATCCAAATGCAAATTTTCAAACCCGTATCGAGGAAGGAAAAAGTTTTGATAGCATAAAATGAGCAAAATATCTTATTTACTTTTTTCCTTAATTTTGGCGAAGTTCTTATAGTGCAAACGATCGCTGTAAATTGGTCATATTAAACACCACCCCAGGCATCCAAATGCAAATTTTAAACCCGTATCGAGGAAGGAAAAAGTTTTGATAGCATAAAATGAGCAAAATATCTTATTTACTTTTTTCCTTAATTTTGGCGAAGTTCTTATAGTGCAAACGATCGCTGTAAATTGGTCATATTAAACACCACCCCAGGCATCCAAATGCAAATTTTCAAACCCGTATCGAGGATGGAAAAAAGTTTTGATAGCATAAAATGAGCAAAATATCTTATTTACTTTTTCCTTAATTTTGGCGAAGTTCTTAAAGTGCAAACGATCGCTGTAAATTGGTCATATTAAACACCACCCAGGCATCCAAATGCAAATTTTCAAACCCGTATCGAGGAAGGAAAAAGTTTTGATAGCATAAAATGAGCAAAATATCTTATTTACTTTTTCCTTAATTTTGGCGAAGTTCTTAAAGTGCAAACGATCGCTGTAAATTGGTCATATTAAACACCACCCCAGGCATCCAAATGCAAATTTTCAAACCCGTATCGAGGAAGGAAAAAGTTTTGATAGCATAAAATGAGCAAAATATCTTATTTACTTTTTCCTTAATTTTGGCGAAGTTCTTAAAGTGCAAACGATCGCTGTAATTGGTCATATTAAACACCACCCCAGGCATCCAAATGCAAATTTTCAAACCCGTATCGAGGAAGGAAAAAGTTTTGATAGCATAAAATGAGCAAAATATCTTATTTACTTTTTCCTTAATTTTGGCGAAGTTCTTAAAGTGCAAACGATCGCTGTAATTGGTCATATTAAACACCACCCCAGGCATCCAAATGCAAATTTTCAAACCCGTATCGAGGAAGGAAAAAGTTTTGATAGCATAAAATGAGCAAAATATCTTATTTACTTTTTCCTTAATTTTGGCGAAGTTCTTAAAGTGCAAACGATCGCTGTAAATTGGTCATATTAAACACCACCCAGGCATCCAAATGCAAATTTTCAAACCCGTATCGAGGAAGGAAAAAGTTTTGATAGCATAAAATGAGCAAAATACCTTATTTACTTTTTCCTTAATTTTGGCGAAGTTCTTAAAGTGCAAACGATCGCTGTAAATTGGTCATATTAAACACCACCCGAGGCATCCAAATGCAAATTTTCAAACCCGTATCGAGGAAGGAAAAAAGTTTTGATAGCATAAAATGAGCAAAATACCTTATTTACTTTTTTCCTTAATTTTGGCGAAGTTCTTAAAGTGCAAACGATCGCTGTAAATTGGTCATATTAAACACCACCCCAGGCATCCAAATGCAAATTTTCAAACCCGTATCGAGGAAGGAAAAAAGTTTTGATAGCATAAAATGAGCAAAATACCTTATTTACTTTTTCCTTAATTTTGGCGAAGTTCTTAAAGTGCAAACGATCGCTGTATATTGGTCATATTAAACACCACCCGAGGCATCCAAATGCAAATTTTCAAACCCGTATCGAGGAAGGAAAAAAGTTTTGATAGCATAAAATGAGCAAAATACCTTATTTACTTTTTCCTTAATTTTGGCGAAGTTCTTAAAGTGCAAACGATCGCTGTAAATTGGTCATATTAAACACCACCCAGGCATCCAAATGCAAATTTTCAAACCCGTATCGAGGAAGGAAAAAGTTTTGATAGCATAAAATGAGCAAAATACCTTATTTACTTTTTCCTTAATTTTGGCGAAGTTCTTAAAGTGCAAACGATCGCTGTAAATTGGTCATATTAAACACCACCCAGGCATCCAAATGCAAATTTTCAAACCCGTATCGAGGAAGGAAAAAGTTTTGATAGCATAAAATGAGCAAAATACTTATTTACTTTTTCCTTAATTTTGGCGAAGTTCTTAAAGTGCAAACGATCGCTGTAAATTGGTCATATTAAAAACCACCCCAGGCATCCAAATGCAAATTTTCAAACCCGTATCGAGGAAGGAAAAAAGTTTTGATAGCATAAAATGAGCAAAATACCTTATTTACTTTTTCCTTAATTTTGGCGAAGTTCTTAAAGTGCAAACGATCGCTGTAAATTGGTCATATTAAAAACCACCCCAGGCATCCAAATGCAAATTTTCAAACCCGTATCGAGGAAGGAAAAAGTTTTGATAGCATAAAATGAGCAAAATACCTTATTTACTTTTTTCCTTAATTTTGGCGAAGTTCTTAAAGTGCAAACGATCGCTGTAAATTGGTCATATTAAACACCACCCGAGGCATCCAAATGCAAATTTTCAAACCCGTATCGAGGAAGGAAAAAAGTTTTGATAGCATAAAATGAGCAAAATATCTTATTTACTTTTTCCTTAATTTTGGCGAAGTTCTTAAAGTGCAAACGATCGCTGTAAATTGGTCATATTAAACACCATCCGAGGCATCCAAATGCAAATTTTCAAACCCGTATCGAGGAAGGAAAAAAGTTTTGATAGTATAAAATGAGCAAAATATCTCATTTACTTTTTTCCTTAATTTTGGCGAAGTTCTGTAAGTGCAAACGATCGCCATAAAATAGTCACATTAAACCCATCCAGGGGCATCTAAGTTTACAATTTAACGTAAATATCGAGGGAGGAAACTAATTTTTGAATAAAATAAGGTAAATAGTATTACAAAGAAATTACATTTCGAAGTGCAGGTTTAATTTAATGAAGATACATGACCCCCAAACTTTTGATTTGGATGTTCTGTTTACGGCACGTGTATAACCATTAAAACTCGCGCAATACGGCAGTTGTAGTCATTCTCCGTCGTACCTGGCTCACACCAACTTCGTATAATCATGGAACCTTTTCATCTTGGAGACAGTATTCTTAGACGGATGCTTACGAAAACTATGCATATGGTTTCCCGGCGTTCTCCCGAAGGGAAGACTTATGCTGAACTGTGTGTTGGAGGTCAAAATGTGGTTCAATTACGCCGTCGGTTGAGAAATTCCAGAAACCGCAATAGTTTTTGGAATTTTGAAATCACCGGACGTGTAATTATAATCATGATTGGGACCAACAACACCCATGATCGTATCTACGAAGGCTCCGTCTTCCGCAGAAACCTGGCTTGGTTGATTGGTGATGTACGCCGCTATGGGGCTGCCCGCATAATCTTGTGCACTATACCTCCTGTGTTACGGACTCATCGGGAGAACTCTATAGCAGCAGATATCAACAGACAGGTTCGGTTTCTGTGTTTAGCAGGAGTTGCAGAATTAGCTGACGTTCAGCGCGTGTTTGAATGTAGTAATGTTTCATTGTACTCTCTTTTTGAGCGAGATTTACTCCATCCAAACATTCGCGGGCTGACGTTAATTCGCAAGGAGATACGACGTTGCGTTTTAACTTCCGTCTAAAACTGCTTGGCCTAGGATGAGATTTGTACCACGCTGGGTTGCACCGGAGATCGGTTCTTTTCAGAACCAAAAATTTATAATAGAATTAAAGAGTGTCGCTGTTCGAAGACTGGGACCGAATTCTTAGAAGATATTATAACACTCATACTTAAGTGATGTTTCCACATCAACTTTTGGTATCCTGAAAAAGTTAAGATGGAACGTCACTTAAGTATGAGTGTGGCTTAAGCGTCCACTAAGAATTCGGCCCGTAGTCTATATGTTGCGACAGTTAATGCAGTTTGATCAAGTGCATACGCATGCGATAGTAATCTCCATACGGAATACATTAATATTAAATGCAGATAAAATTAAACAATGTTGCTGAACCCCTAACCACGCTACAATTTGTTATCGGTGCTCTAAAAGAGTGTAACAAGAAACATTTAATGTAAAAGAAAAAAGGTTCTAAATGACGTCTACCTAAATTCTATGTAATCATATAAGGAATACGACGTTATCCAGAATTTATGCAACGAAACGTCGGTCTATGCCACTTGTCAAAGTCTCCCCTTTTGTATGTTCCAGCTGCAAAATTGATACAAAATATTAATAGTGTTTTTATTCGGCTTTCAACTGCAAAGGCAATAACAACAGGTGCATTTTGTTCAAAGAGCGACCGCGATATATGTGTTGGTGAATGAAATACAATAATGTCAAAAGCGGCCGCAACTACTACAAAAGCCGCTTTGAGATATTTTATCCGTATGTTAAATAAAACTAGACCGCACTATCGCTGCAGATGTTTTTGTTTTATATTACACCTAGTTTTTTGTATTTAATACACCGATAGACACATAAAACATCTCTCTGTTTAGTATTTACTCTACCTTCACAAGTTGAAGTAGTCAAGTAGTACTTGAGTGGATTACTGTCATTGAGATAGTTTTTCAGTTTTCGCTGTTAAAAAAAAGATAAGTTGGACCACGTCAGGTATTATTTCATATTCATAATTTTTTTATTGCAGAAACTATTTATTTTAAGTAAGTAGCTTTTTAGATTGTGTTACATATATTATAATTTCAAGTATAAATTCATAAATAACTATAACTTGATAGGTATTTTGTCTTACTTCATCTAGACTAAATCTAGTATCTACGTTTCGGATTGAATATTATCAAACTACTTTTTACTCTCACATCTTTTTACAATGGTTCTCTCTAATTACGGTATTGCTGAAAAAGTATTGAAATTAATTTTTGAAGAGAACCCCAGCGCAGACAGTAAATATGTAGCCGCTTTACGTAAAGACGATCGTTTATTTTTGAAATGTTACGAGTCTATAAAAAATACTTATAAAGTTCGCACGAAGTCGGCATCTGTTATTTTAAGGATAATCCACCGTAACGTTGAGAAATTATGCAATCCAAGTCAGGCTAGTCGTTTTTCAGATGGACTTACAAACGACGTTCCAGTTACCACTTGTATTGAAAAGAACTTGTTGCTACATACATGTTCGAATATTGACTCTTTGAGACTCTAACGTCGAATAATAAAACTCTCATCAGTTTGATATTCATAAAGAATTTAAAAATGTAGCTTCGGACTACAATAAACAACAGGATCAAATATCATTTTCATTTGAAGAATGGAACCAAGTTAACGGCATTAATTTACAAAAGAACTTTGCTACATCAACTATGGTTGAAAATGGTTCAATCGGTTCAACAACATCACAAGTACAAGAAAACACTAAATCTACCAATTCTTCAGAGTTTGAAGAAAAAATATTATCTTTCATCGGAACAACTCTCGAGCAAAATAATATTTCGAGCGATGTAGAACAAATTAGCATAGAACCCATAGATATCGAAAAATTAGATTTTAAAGTAACTCTGCCCTTAAATTCAAGAAACGACATGTTTTCTGATGCAGTCCCGGAAGTCCCATATAACACTTGCACATATAAGGAAGGAGAAACAACCTTATCATCGGAGGAAATGCAAAAAATGTTTAACGGATATACGTTGATTCCCGGAAATTATCATGTAATAATAAAAAATAAATTTGTTTCCATAAATAATACTTGCCTTCTTAATTTCCACAGCAAAAGATTTGCAAAACGAACAGACGAATTTGTAATTTACGGAAAATGTGCTCAAGTTGGCTGCAAAAAATTCAAAATAATTATTTCCAACGTGTCAAAATTTGAACACCAGAACTTTGACCATCAGCTTATGGTATTTAGTTCATCGCTTAACTATCACCATACGAGGCAAATGACAAGCCACGTACGAGGCATAGAAAGGAAAAAATTAATGCAAGAACTGCAAAATAAAAAGCCTTTGCAATTTCAAGATGAACGGTTGAATAAATTAAATATGGATAGAGCAAAGCGAGGCAATTTAGGTAATTTAAAATCAGATGCAACAACTAGAAAAATTGCTTCTGAACAAAAAGCTAAGAACGACCGGCATGAAGATGACATTGTTGATATGATCGAAATGGGTAGAGAACATCCCGAATATATTCAATTAACTGGTTGCCCAATGTTTACCTACGTATTTAGCAAAGAACAATTACAGATACTGTTAAAGGCTGTTAAAGAAGACCCTGATCTATTTGTTCATTTGGATGCAACAGGTAAAATTGTTAGAAAACCACATGTCAATTCAAATGTTGTATACTATTACTGCGGTCTAGTACAACTCAAACTCAACAGAAGAGTCATCCCAATATTGGAAATGATAAATACATCCCATTTTGCCGGTACAATTGGAGTATGGCTAGGATATTTCAAGTTTTATGTCATTCAAACGGTTAAAAAATGGCCGGTGTTTTTTAAGGTTACTGTAGATTATAGTTTTGCGCTAATAAATGCTGTTTGCGAATCGTGGAATCACAACACGCTTCCAAACTATTTGGAAATCATGTTTGCACTTATATATAGGAACGAAGAGATTTCTTTTCACAACTTGATTAAAGTATATATTTGCAGTACGCATTTTTTCAAAATAATATGTGACGACATTGACGGCAATTTCATTGATTTATTAACCCGTAAGCTTTTAAAAGAAATTTTTGCTTCGTGTTTTAGTTTTAACACGATTACAATGTTTGATCTATGGATTAAAGGTCTTAATGTTGTTCTTTCATCGGAATATATTTCCTTGAAGTCGATAAAAGCTAACTGAACTGCTACGACATTGTGTCAATTCAGATGAAAACAAAACCCTATACGCCAAATACGTATATGTTGAAAACATAACTTCGGATAGTTACCACAGAAAAAGGGATTAGTGAGTGGCAGTCCTTTTTACAAATATTTTGAATCTCTACTAGCATCAGATAGGTATAATCAAGACTGTACTAATGGCAAACTAAATAAGTTTTACTGTCCTGAATTTATGGATATTGTTTTAAAAAAATATTTAGCTTTCCTTCCATTGTGGGCATCAAAATTGACATGCGGTCAAAGAACAAATAATCAGCCAATAGAGCGATTTTTTGGTATTGTTAAAAACTCAATATTAGGCGGACAAACAAATCAAAAATGTAGCCGTGTATTAAGAAAAATAAGAAGACATGTAATAGCTAGGCACAAGAAATATTTAAAAAACTTTTAAAAAAAACGGCTAGCAAGCCGATGCGATAAAATTGACCCCTGATGAGCATTTCGCCTGACGTGAGCGTCACCGGAGTGCTAAGCCAAGAAACATGGAAAAAAACCAAAAAAACTACTCTGCCAAGTTATTTTCAGCAATGTAAGATTAGGAAAGCTTTGGACATTGCACAAGGTTCCGAGAAATCACTACAAACTGCAAAAGTGGGCAGAGTAACTGACATAATTGAGCAGCAGAGCAACTTTATGGATGTTGGTAGCAGTTCCAAGGTGTACATATGCGCGTACTGTAATTCACCAGAAGAAAATGGTTCCGATTGGGTCCAATGCGACAACTGCGATGGATGGTCTCACCAGCTTTGTATAGCGCCCAATGCGGAAAGAACATTTTCGGGAAAGTTTATTTGTATGGAATGCAACAACAACACATTTTTAAATAATAAAACGGATTTACCTTGCAATAATTTACAGAAAAAAAATGTTCCTTGTATTTGTTCAATTTTCAAAATCAAGATATATTAAACATTGAAAAACTAACTTCTGGACAAGCTCAAAGTTCTCAATGGTTTGTGGAACGAGCGAAGCGGTTAACATCTTCAAAATTTAGGGACGTTGCCAAAGCGATGACCGAACAATCTTTAGAAAAACTTGCATATCGAATATTAACTCCGCCATCTATCAGTAGTTTGCCGCCAATTCGACATGGTGCGAAATTTGAAATTGAAGCAATAAAAGCTTATCAAAGTTTAAATCCACATAGTACTGTACAGAGGTGTGGACTAATGATACATAAAAGAATACCTTTTATGGCTAGTTCTCCAGACGGTCTTATCGGAAGCTACGGGTTAATCGAAATCAAATGTCCTTTTAAAGTGAGACATCTGAAACCAAAAAAAGCAATTAAATCTGGAAAGATCGACTTTTTAAATAAGGATGGAACCATAAAGCGGAAACACAAATATTTTTATCAAGTTCAGGGGCAATTAGAAATTACAGAAAGAGACTGGTGCGATCTAGTGATATATACGTTTAGAGGAATTAGTGTGATAAAAATCAAGAGAGAACGAAAATTTTTGGCTGACATGGAATTGAAACTGACACCTTTTTATTTATACTATATACTACCCCAACTTGTCGACCCTCGCGATGATAACGAAGATGTTGTAAAAAGGCGTTTTTGGGATATCCAATCAGCACCACGTATTATGCTCCACCAAAGCGAAATTGGAACACTTTCCTGCTATGACAATGGTTTAGTGAAGGATCCTATGTACTATAAAGAATTGTTTGACAAAAAAAGGTAAACACTTGGATTACACGATTGGAATTTTTGATATTACAGTTAAAGACTTCGAGCAATTTTATAAAACAGACTTCGACAGTTTACTTTCGAAAAATTGGCTGACCGGCGATGTTATAGATACCGTGTTGCAAATGGAAAACGATCTGAACAGATTTCAAATAATTTCTTGTTCTAAAGCAACTGTTATCTTTGAAGGACAATTTGTAGACGATTTTGATGTGCAACTGGATTACGATAAGATTGTGATACTCCCGGTAAACCAATCACAAAATCACTGGTGTTTGGGGATAATAGATTTTCCCCACGGATCATTTATTTGGTTGAATTCTCTGAATTCTGTTGAGGACGGAGTTGTCACTTCTGAAATGAAGAGATATTACCACAACCTATTACAATTTTTAAAAGCAAGGAATCACTGGAAATTAGCTAATATAAAGAAAATAAAAGCAATTCCTCATATTAGACAAAAAGATGCCTTTAATTGCGGCTTATTCGTAATCTATTATTTTCAACAATTGTTAAAATGTTTACCTTTATCGCACCCGCCGCAGAACACATGGGAACAAATGAGAATAAACATAAGAACGCAAATTCTGGAAAAATCTAAATGTATAAAACGAATTTGTTATATATGTGGAAATGCAACTACTACAAATGAAATTATCCCGTGTTGCTTGTGCAAGAGGTCCTTCCACGTTGTGTGCTCTATTGAGTACGGATTACAAATGGGAACTTACAAATGTCCATTATGTGTACAACACTTTGACGTTCGATAACTACAATATGATGTTGGACACTATGTCTATGTATAATAGCATAACTCTACTGCTTTATTACACTTCGTCCTTCACTTGCGCTCAACATATAAACAATCGATTGATTATGCCTTACCATGACACAACTTCATTTACACCCGAACATTGTAAACAGATAAAATACATCAATCAATGAACACACGCGCTTTAGGCATCTTGGTAGCCAATGGTTGCTTAAGCCTAACCGTGACAATAAATTATGCTTCTTTTTAGCAGCTCGCGAGGTACATAAAACGATTGAATAAAAGTTGCCCTATAACATAACCTTAATTCCACCCGGCCATAATAAATACAAATAATTCAACAATCAGTGAACAGCGGCGGTTTAGGCATCTTGGTAGCCAAAGGTTGCTTAAGCCTAACCGCAACGTTACACCCTCCCTTTTAAAGTTGATTCATAAAAATAATCACCATAAAGTACTTTCATTTCTATATCAACAGAAACAACATCAATGAAATGAATGCAACAACAGAGGAGGTTTTTTAGTCGGTGTAAGTCCGGCACTACCAAAGAGGTAGCCTGAATCAAAATGCGTTTTCCTCCTCAGGATAAAAAAAAAAACAAAATATGGTTGTTAAGTACAGTATTACATGAAACTAATTATGCATAACAAAACTAGTTTCAAACTATAAATCCTAATTTACTCTATCACTACGAATTAGGAGGCCTGTATTTATATACATCTGGTGGTGTTTAATATGACCAATTTACAGCGATCGTTTGCACTTTAAGAACTTCGCCAAAATTTAAAAAAAAAGGAAATAAGAATAGTTTGCTTATTTTATGTACTCAAAACTATTTTCCTCCCTCGATACGGTCTTGAAAATTTGTATTTAGATGCCTTCGGTGGCGTGTAATATGACCAATTTATAGCGATCGTTTGCACTTTAAGAACTTCGCCAAAATTTAAAAAAAAAAGAAAATAAGAATAGTTTGCTTATTTTATGTACTCAAAACTATTTTCCTCCCTCGATACGGTTTTGAATATTTGTATTTAGATGCCTTCGGTGGTGTGTAATATGACCAATTTATAGCGATCGTTTGCACTTTAAGAACTTCGCCAAAATTTAAGAAAAAAGGAAATAAGAACAGTTTGCTTATTTTATGCTATCAAAACTTTTTTCCTCCCTCGATACGGGCTTGAAAATTTGCATTTGGATGCCTGGGGTGGTGTTTAATATGACCAATTTACAGCGATCGTTTGCACTTTAAGAACTTCGCCAAAATTAAGGAAAAAAGTAAATAAGATATTTTGCTCATTTTATGCTATCAAAACTTTTTTCCTTCCTCGATACGGGTTTGAAAATTTGCATTTGGATGCCTGGGGTGGTGTTTAATATGACCAATTTACAGCGATCGTTTGCACTTTAAGAACTTCGACAAAATTAAGGAAAAAAGTAAATAAGATATTTTGCTCATTTTATGCTATCAAAACTTTTTTCCTTCCTCGATACGGGTTTGAAAATTTGCATTTGGATGCCTGGGGTGGTGTTTAATATGACCAATTTACAGCGATCGTTTGCACTTTAAGAACTTCGCCAAAATTAAGGAAAAAAGTAAATAAAATATTTTGCTCATTTTATGCTATCAAAACTTTTTTCCTTCCTTGATACGGGTTTGAAAATTTGCATTTGGATGCCTGGGTGGTGTTTAATATGACCAATTTACAGCGATCGTTTGCACTTTAAGAACTTCGCCAAAATTAAGGTAAAAGTAAATAAGATATTTTGCTCATTTTATGCTATCAAAACTTTTTCCTTCCTCGATACGGGTTTGAAAATTTGCATTTGGATGCCTGGGGTGGTGTTTAATATGACCAATTTACAGCGATCGTTTGCACTTTAAGAACTTCGCCAAAATTAAGGAAAAAGTAAATAAGATATTTTGCTCATTTTATGCTATCAAAACTTTTCCTTCCTCGATACGGGTTTGAAAATTTGCATTTGGATGCCTGGGGTGGTGTTTAATATGACCAATTTACAGCGATCGTTTGCACTTTAAGAACTTCGCCAAAATTAAGGAAAAAGTTAATAAGATATTTTGCTCATTTTATGCTATCAAAACTTTTTTCCTTCCTCGATACGGGTTTGAAAATTTGCATTTGGATGCCTGGGGTGGTGTTTAATATGACCAATTTACAGCGATTGTTTGCACTTTAAGAACTTCGCCAAAATTAAGGAAAAAGTAAATAAGATATTTTGCTCATTTTATGCTATCAAAACTTTTTTCCTTCCTCGATCAGGGTTTGAAAATTTGCATTTGGATGCCTGGGGTGGTGTTTAATATGACCAATTTACAGCGATCGTTTGCACTTTAAGAACTTCGCCAAAATTAAGGAAAAAAGTAAATAAGATATTTTGCTCATTTTATGCTATCAAAACTTTTGTCCTTCCTCGATACGGGTTTGAAAATTTGCATTTGGATGCCTGGGGTGGTGTTTAATATGACCAATTTACAGCGATCGTTTGCACTTTAAGAACTTCGCCAAAATTAAGGAAAAAAGTAAATAAGATATTTTGCTCATTTTATGCTATCAAAACTTTTTCCTTCCTCGATACGGGTTTGAAAATTTGCATTTGGATGCCTGGGGTGGTGTTTAATATGACCAATTTACAGCAATCGTTTGCACTTTAAGAACTTCGCCAAAATTAAGGAAAAGTAAATAAGATATTTTGCTCATTTTATGCTATCAAAACTTTTTCCTTCCTCGATACGGGTTTGAAAATTTGCATTTGGATGCCTGGGGTGGTGTTTAATATGACCAATTTACAGCGATCGTTTGCACTTTAAGAACTTCGCCAAAATTAAGGAAAAAGTAAATAAGATATTTTGCTCATTTTATGCTATCAAAACTTTTTCCTTCCTCGATACGGGTTTGAAAATTTGCATTTGGATGCCTGGGGTGGTGTTTAATATGACCAATTTACAGCGATCGTTTGCACTTTAAGAACTTCGCCAAAATTAAGGAAAAGTAAATAAGATATTTTGCTCATTTTATGCTATCAAAACTTTTTCCTTCCTCGATACGGGTTTGAAAATTTGCATTTGGATGCCTGGGGGTGTTTAATATGACCAATTTACAGCAATCGTTTGCACTTTAAGAACTCCAAAATTAAGGAAAAAAATAAGATATTTTGCTCATTTTATGCTATCAAAACTTTTTCCTTCCTCGATACGGGTTTGAAAATTTGCATTTGGATGCCTGGGGTGGTGTTTAATATGACCAATTTACAGCGATCGTTTGCACTTTAAGAACTTCGCCAAAATTAAGAAAAGTAAATAAGATATTTTGCTCATTTTATGCTATCAAAACTTTTTCCTTCCTCGATACGGGTTTGAAAATTTGCATTTGGATGCCTGGGGTGGTGTTTAATATGACCAATTTACAGCGATCGTTTGCACTTTAAGAACTTCGCCAAAATTAAGGAAAAAGTAAATAAGATATTTTGCTCATTTTATGCTATCAAAACTTTTTCCTTCCTCGATACGGGTTTGAAAATTTGCATTTGGATGCCTGGGGTGGTGTTTAATATGACCAATTTACAGCGATCGTTTGCACTTTAAGAACTTCGCCAAAATTAAGGAAAAAGTAAATAAGATATTTTGCTCATTTTATGCTATCAAAACTTTTTCCTTCCTCGATACGGGTTTGAAAATTTGCATTTGGATGCCTGGGGTGGTGTTTAATATGACCAATTTACAGCATGTTTGCACTTTAAGAACTTCGCCAAAATTAAGGAAAAAGTAAATAAGATATTTTGCTCATTTTATGCTATCAAAACTTTTCCTTCCTCGATCGGGTTTGAAAATTTGCATTTGGATGCCTGGGTGGTGTTTAATATGACCAATTTACAGCGATCGTTTGCACTTTAAGAACTTCGCCAAAATTAAGGAAAAAGTAAATAAGATATTTTGCTCATTTTATGCTATCAAAACTTTTTCCTTCCTCGATACGGGTTTGAAAATTTGCATTTGGATGCCTGGGGTGTTTAATATGACCAATTTACAGCGATCGTTTGGACTTTAAGAACTTCGCCAAAATTAAGGAAAAAAGTAAATAAGATATTTTGCTCATTTTATGCTATCAAAACTTTTTTCCTTCCTCGATACGGGTTTGAAAATTTGCATTTGGATGCCTGGGGTGGTGTTTAATATGACCAATTTACAGCAATCGTTTGCACTTTAAGAACTTCGCCAAAATTAAGGAAAAAGTAAATAAGATATTTTGCTCATTTTATGCTATCAAAACTTTTTTCCTTCCTCGATACGGGTTTGAAAATTTGCATTTGGATGCCTGGGGTGGTGTTTAATATGACCAATTTACAGCGATCGTTTGCACTTTAAGAACTTCGCCAAAATTAAGGAAAAAGTAAATAAGATATTTTGCTCATTTTATGCTATCAAAACTTTTTTCCTTCCTCGATACGGGTTTGAAAATTTGCATTTGGATGCCTGGGTGGTGTTTAATATGACCAATTTACAGCGATCGTTTGCACTTTAAGAACTTCGCCAAAATTAAGGAAAAAGTAAATAAGATATTTTGCTCATTTTATGCTATCAAAACTTTTTCCTTCCTCGATACGGGTTTGAAAATTTGCATTTGGATGCCTGGGGTGGTGTTTAATATGACCAATTATACAGCGATCGTTTGCACTTTAAGAACTTTGCCAAAATTAAGGAAAAAGTAAATAAGATATTTTGCTACATTTTATGCTATCAAAACTTTTTCCTTCCTCGATACGGGTTTGAAAATTTGCATTTGGATGCCTTGCGGTGGTGTTTAATATGACCAATTTACAGCAATCGTTTGAACTTTAAGAACTTCGCCAAAATTAAGGAAACAAGTAAATAAAATATTTTGCTCATTTTATGCTATCAAAACTTCTTTTCACTATCCTCGATACGGGTTTGAAAATTTGCATTTGGATGCCTGGGTGGTGTTTAATATGACCAATTTACAGCGATCGTTTGCACTTTAAGAACTTCGCCAAAATTAAGGAAAAAGTAAATAAGATATTTTGCTCATTTTATGCTATCAAAACTTTTTTCCTTCCTCGATACGGGTTTGAAAATTTGCATTTGGATGCCTGGGGTGGTGTTTAATATGACCAATTTACAGCGATCGTTTGCACTTTAAGAACTTTGCCAAAATTAAGGAATAAAGTAAATAAGATATTTTGCTCATTTTATGCTATCAAAACTTTTTCGCTTCCTCGATACGGGTTTGAAAATTTGCATTTGAAGATGCCTGGGGTGGTGTTTAATATGACCAATTTAACAGCGATCGTTTGCACTTTAAGAACTTTGCCAAAATTAAGGAATAAAGTAAATAAGATATTTTGCTCATTTTATGCTATCAAAACTTTTTTCCTTCCTCGATACGGGTTTGAAAATTTGCATTTGGATGCCTGGGGTGGTGTTTAATATGACCAATATACAGCGATCGTTTGGACTTTAAGAACTTCGCCAAAATTAAGGAAAAAAGTAAATAAAATATTTTGCTCATTTTATGCTATCAAAACTTTTTTCCTTCCTCGATACGGGTTTGAAAATTTGCATTTGGATGCCTGGGGTGGTGTTTAATATGGCCAATTTACAGCGATCGTTTGCACTTTAAGAACTTCGCCAAAATTAAGGAAAAAGTAAATAAGATATTTTGCTCATTTTATGCTATCAAAACTTTTTTCCTTCCTCGATACGGGTTTGAAAATTTGCATTTGGATGCCTGGGGTGGTGTTTAATATGACCAATTTACAGCGATCGTTTACACTTTAAGAACTTCGCCAAAATTAAGGAAAAAAGTAAATAAGATATTTCGCTCATTTTATGCTATCAAAACTACTCTTATCGCTGGCTATGGGTATGACTACTTAGGTGTGATATTAAAATTATTCTAAGTTTGTAAAGAATCTCTTTTATTAATTACACACAATTGTTAAATATATTCTAAACATACTGATGCAGTGTGCATTGTGTTCGTTTAGTTAGAGCGTAATTTATAATTTGACAGCTCAGCGATGCCTTTCCGCTGATTCTTTCTTCACGTCATCTTATGCATGTCAGTCTTACAAAAGTCATCGCTGGGAAAAGTCATCGCTAACTTCACACAAATTTTTTGTTGTACCATGAAACGCACATGTCAATAGAAATTTGTTTATACCGTTTGTGTCTGCCAGCTTCCGAAACATTATACCTCTATTACAACATACAATATCTCAATTACTTAGTCAAGTTTGAAATATCTTGAGCTTTCTTTGTAGATTGAGACTGAAAGAAATCTAATATATTATAAATAGAATATTTCCAGCAGCTCGTAATAATACTGAGCTGCTCATCTACTGTAAATAAACAACAATGGAATACGATTGCGTACATTTGTGTGAAGTTAGCGATGACAGTTCTAACCTATCAATCGAAATGATATGCTGCAGATCCCATTCCGAAAATACGGTTTTAGTAACTTCTTTACAGTAATATGCGAGAAAATATAACACACACCAGACACTAAGACCAACCAAATTCTAAATTAAAAAAAATTGACCATGGATAAGTGCAAAATTTTAGGTTCCTAAACGGGACAGAAGATAGTTTTGATAAGCATCAAAATACAAAACATTAGATGACGATTTTTTTCAGTATTTTTGGAAAGGTATTGCAATCGATCACTTTAGATCACCAACATTAACCACTCCCAAGACAACCGAAAGTAATATTTCCGGTTCGTAAACGTGACGGAAAGCTCCAAAGTACAAATCATTTATTATCGCCTTTTTTCAACATTTGCAAGAAGTTATTAAAGTGCGAACGATCGCTATAGAACACCAACATTAACCACCCCAAGGCACACCCTAAGGTAAAATTTCAAGTTCCTAAACGCGACGGATAATAGTTTTAATAAGCTAAGTACAAAAAATTAAATAATGACTCTTTTCAATATTTTCGGGGAGTTATTAGAATACGATCGATAGCTGTAGGACACCAAAATTATCCACACCAAACATAACTCAATGTAAAATCTCAGGTTTCTAAACGCGACGCAAAATAGTTTCGATAAGCCCCAAAGTACGAAACATTGATTATCGACCTTTTTTAATATTTTCGGGAAATTATTAGAGTATGATCGATCGCTATAAGACACCGACAATAACCACGCCAAGGCATACACGAATGTATTGTTTCACGTTTCGAAACGTGGCGGAAAAAGTTTTAATAAGCTCCACGGTCCATTCTGAACGGACCTGCACCTTGACGACGTTCTAAAATACTAGAACAGGTAGAATGGCTTGCGCATTTCAATGAGCTTAAGAGCCGAACTATAGGTTTAACCAAATTAGTGAGGTCTTTAGTGAGGAACCAGAGTAAGAAAGGTCCCCGAAAGAGGGCAGCAGCTTTTTCGGTACTTAGAGTGGCAGAGACCATAGGGGTCGGTATGACATTCTAAGACACACTACTGCGATGTGGAAGGCAACGGAAAACCACCACATTACCTTCCAAGTACACTGCGTACAGAAATTGTTAAACATGATGGCATCCTCTGGGGTAAAAAATTTTGGTGGTAAAATAGTCGCCCATTTGGATCTCCGGGAGGGGACTACTCCGGGGGTGTGATCAGAAAGAATAGAATAAGATCCGTGAACATTCTGCGAGTCGGAGCGTGAAATGTCAGAAGTATGAAACAAGTGGGTAAGCTAGAGACCTGAAACCCGAAATGGATAGGTTAGCACTAGACATAGTAAGAATTAGCGAAGTCCGCTGGCCAGAGGCGGGGGATTTTTGGAGTGGAGACTTCAAGGTGATTCATACAGAATCAGAGGAAGGAAATTTGGGAGTGGGGATAATTATGCGGAAAAAAATAGGACGCCGTGTAGAAAACTACTTACAAAAGAACAAAAGAGTACTCATGGTTAGATTTGAATCTAAACCAGTAAATGCAGTAATAATACAAGTATACATGCCCACCTCTAGTTACAGTGAGGAAGAGGTAGAGGCGATCTACAAAGATATCGAAGACATACTAAAATACGTAAAAGGGCATGAAAATTTAATAATTACGGGGGATTTTAATGCTATGGTAGGTGAGGGTAGGAAAGGAGCGGTAGTGGTTTTATTTGGTTTAGGCACGAGAAATGACTGGGGAAATAGGCTGGTAGAATTTTGTGACAAGAACAACTTAACCATCACAAATACATTATTTCAACATCATGCTAGAAGACGATACACATGGAAGACGCCAGGAGATACAGGAAAGTATCAAATAGATTACATTATTGTTAGACAACGGTATAGAAATCTAGTAAAAGACTGTAGAAGCTACACGAAAGCAGATATAAACACTGACCACAACATTGTAATTATGAAAGCCGCACTTAAATTTAAAAATCTGAAAAAGAGGAACGGAAAAAGGCACTTTGACTTTGAGAAGCTAAAAGATAAAGATATCCACAAGAAATTTGAAAAAAAGTCAAATGAATTGCTAAAAGATATCGGGAAAATTTCTGATACTAAAGAAGTAGAAAGAGAATGGAATAACATTAAATCCAGCTTAGACAGGGCGGCCGGAGATATTCTGGGGTATTCACAAAAAGAAAATAAGAAACCATGGGTAACAATGGATAATCTAAATTTAATAGAAGAAAGACGAAAATACAAAAATAGATCAGATAAATCTGGAAAACAGAGATGCAAAGCCATAAAATTGGAAATTATTCGCAAATGCAGGAAAGCTAAAGAACAGTGGATTGATAGAAAGTGCAACGAGGTACAAACTAAGATGGAAATAGGAAAGACAGACGAAGCATACAAATTAATTAGAATGAATTTTAGGGATATAAAACTATATAGCAAAAATATAAGGGATGCGGGAGGAAACGTCAATATAGCAAATGTAGAGAAAGTTGCTAGATGGCAGGAATATATAGGGAATTTATATTCAGGAGAGGAATTAACAGCATTAGAACAGGAATCAGACATTGAAAAAGATGACCTGGGATATCCTATACTTAGAGATGAATTTGAATTAGCATTAAGAGTCTGAAAAATGGCAAAGCACAGGGTACAAATAAGGTGCAAGCAGAAACTCTAAAAAGCCACTGGACAAGCAGTAACAGAACGTCTTTCCCGACTTGTAAGCTATATGTATGAGACAGGCGAGATACCCAAAGACTTCAAACGTAACATCATAGTAACTATACCAAAAAAAAGAGGCGCGGATAGATGTGAAAATTTTCGAACAATAAGCTTGACAGCACACGTTTCAAAAATATTAACTAGAATTGTACAAAGACGAATGGAAAAACGAGTTGAAGAAATACTGGGAGAAGATCAATTTGGGTTTAGGCGAAACAGGGGAACTCGGGAGGCTATTTTAGCTCTGAGGGTGATAATGGGGTCAACAATAGAGAAGGAGGAAAGCGTATATATAGGGTTTGCAGATCTGAAAAAAGCATTCGACAATGTAAAATGGAAAAAAATGTTCGAAATATTCAAAAAGATTGGAATGAGTTATAGGGATAGACGAATAGTACATAGCTTATACAAAGAACAAACAGCAGTAATAGAATTAGAGCAAGAAAGTAGAGAAATAAATATTAGGAAAGGGGTGAGACAGGGATTTGACGTATCCCCATTAATTTTTAACTTACACATAAACAATGAATACTGTCAAATGCAGGAAGACATTTGGAATTAATATGCAGAGACAAAAGATTGATATGCTTAGATTTGCATATGATATAGCGGTATTAGCATCTACCAAGGAAGAGTTAGAAGCTGCTCTTAATGAGATGGAAACAGTTCTAACGGAGGGATATGGTATGAAAATTAACAAAAATAAAACTAAAGTTCTAGTATGCAAAAGAGGGGATAATAAATCAAAAACAAGAATACAAATAGGTAACAAAAACTTACAAGGGGTTAAGGATTTCTGCTACCTAGGAAGTCAAATAACGCAAGATGGGAAAAGCACAAAAGATATAAAACAAAGATTGGCACAAGATCGTGCTACATTTAACAAGAAAAAGCAACTACTATGTTCAAAGACCACAAACATAGAAACAAGGAAAAGATTACTTAAAACATATGTGTGGAGCACAGCACTGTATGGCTGTGAAGCCTGGACAGTAGGAGAAGCAGACAAGAAAAAGGTAGAAGCTTTTGAAATGTGGTGCTACAGACGTATGATGAAGATACCATGACCAGACAAAGTTAAGAACAAAGAGGTACTAGAAATGGTGGGTGAAGAAAGAACTATGCGGAAAACAGTAAAAAATAGGAGAGATAGGCTAATAGGCCACATACTAAGACATGGGAGAATATTGCGGAATATATTAGAAGCAGAGATAGGAAAAAAGAGAAGTAGAGGTAGACCTAGGTTAGACTACTGCACACAGATAGTGAAAGATGTAGGTTGTGAGAATTTCAGGGAAATGTGTAGGCTAGCTCAGAATAGAAATCAATGGAGGTACACTTCCAACCGGTCGCAAGATGGAAAAACTAATGACAAAAATAATACTTAAACATGGTGATTATTATTAACAACTACAGATATTGGTTTTGCAATACTCTCAACTAATGTTAATTGTGCGAAAGGATTTATTTGAAAACTATAATACGGCAAATGTCTAAGTATTGGGGGAACCTTGGCAGCCACAGGGTGCTTAACCCTCTTCACATACCACCGAATCGCGGTGAAATAGGGCATATAATTAGAAAACAATAGAAGGGAATCGAGCTGTATATCGACTGTTGTGAAAATTGCAGGGAACGGTGTAGGCTAGCTCAGAACATAAATAAGCTGAGGTACAAGTCCGACTAGTTTCAAGATGTAAAACCCAATGACGAGAAAACAAGTGCTCTTAAATCTGATGATTATTATAAACAACTACAGATATTGGTTGTGAAATATTTTCAATTAATGTTGATTGTGCGAAAGGATGAATTGGAAAAACTATTAATTCGACAAAGGTTCGGGTACTGGGGGAACTTGGCAACCAAAGGCTGCTTACCCCCCTTCATATACCACTGAATTTCGGGGAAATAGGGTATGAAACTGTAAAACAATAGAAGGTGACCGAACTGCATCAAACAAGACAGAACAGCAGCTATGTTCAGAGACAACAAACATAGATAGAAGAAGAAAACTGTTCAAAGCATAGTGTGGAGCACAACACAGTACATCTATGAAATAGGGGCAGTAGAAGAAGCAGACAGAAAAAGATGAAGCTTTCTGGAATGTTGTGCTTCAGACATATGAAGATGGTAGCATGGACGGACAAAGTTAATAACAAATAGATTGTTGAAATAGTAGAGGAATAAAGATATCTGTGGAAAACGAAAAATAGGAGAAATAGAAGGACAGGATATGTTCTAAGGCATTTCTGGGGAATGGTATGGGATATATTACAAGCAGAGATAGAAAGAGAGAGGTAGACCGAGATCAGACTTTAGCACACAGATAGTGATAGATGCAGGCTGTGCGAATTTCAGGGAAATGTGTAGGTTGGTTCAGACTAGGAAACAATGAGGGTACACGTCCAAACAGTTCTAGGACTGAAGACCTAATGATGATGATGAAACTCCATGGTACAAAACATTAATTATCGGCTTTTTCAATCTTTTCAGGAAGTTATTAGAACGCGATCGATCGCTATAAGATACCAACACATACCACCCCAAGGCACGCCAGAGTGTAAAATTTCAGGTTCCTAAACGCGAGGGAAAATATATTTCTGTTAAGTTCCAAAGTACAAAAATTAATTATCGACCTTTTCAGTATTATCAGGAAGTTATTAGAGTGCGTACAATCGCTATGGAATACCAAAATTAACCACCCCAAGGTACACCCAAATGTATAATTGCATGTTCCCGAACGCGATGGAAAATAATTTTGACAATTTCAAAGTTAAAAACTTATCAATTATCGACTTTCTTCAATAGTTTTGGGAAGTTAATAGAGCTCGATTGATCGCTATAGGATAGCAAAATTAACCGCACCTAGGCACACCCGATTGTAAAGTTTCAGGTTCCTCAACACGAAGAAAAAATGATTTGATAAGCTCCCACCCAGTACGGAAAATTAATTATCGACTTTATTCAATATCTTGTTGACGTTTTTAGCGTTCGTCTGATTGCTATGGAATCCAACAGTAACCAACATCAAGCACACTGAAATATTAAACTTTATGTTCCTGAACGCAGTGAAAGATTGTTTTTATAAGCTGAAAAGTGCAAAACACTAATTATGGACTTTTTTCAATATTTTCGGGAAGTTTTTAAAGCGAATTCGATTGCTATAGGATACCAGGATCAATCTCTTCAGGACACGCACGAATATAAAATTTTGGGTTAATAAACAAGACAGAAAATGGTTTTGGAAGCCACAAAGTACAAAAAATTAATTTTTGATTTTTTTAAATATTTTTGGAAAGTTGCTAGAGTGCGTTCGGTCGCAATAGGATGCCATGATTAACCAACATCAGTCACGTCGGCATGTATAATTTCACGTTTTTAAATACGGCGAGACCATAATTTTGATAAGCCCCAAAGTACAGAGCATTAATTATTGACTTTGTTCACTATTTTCGGGAAGTTATTAGGGTGGTTCGATCGGTATTGGATACCGGCGGCTCCGTGGCGTAGTGGTATGTGTGTGACTACTACGCCCAAGGGCCCGGGTTCGAATCGCGACACGGTTCGCTTGAAAAATGTTAGGCGAGCATTTTTCACAAGAATACACCCTCGTTCGGATAAGAGGTAAAATGGAGGTCCCGTGTGTGTGTTGTCACGCACGTTAAAGATCCCTACCTTGCTTGGAACAGCAAGGGTTCGGCAAAATTCCAAATTTTCTAGGTAAAAAGAACTCGCTTCCTGGCCAATGTAGTATCTTGGGTGGAGTATTGGAAAATCACATATATGGTATTGGATACCAACATTAACCACCCCAAGGTACATTCGAGTAAAAAATTTCAGGTTCCAATCCGCGACGGAAAATAGATTTGATAAGGCCTATAGTACAAAAAATTAAATATGGATTTTTCTTAATATTTACGGGAAGTAATCAATCGCTATAGAATACCAATATTAACCACCCCAAGGTACGCCCAAGTGTAAAATTTTTGATTCTTAAACGAAACAGAAAATAGTTTTGATAAACTACAAACAACAAGGAAATAATTACTGACTTTTCAGTATTTTCGGGAAGTTATTAGAACTCGGTCGACAGTTACAAAATTCTAATATTAACCACCCCAAGGTACACATGATTTTAAATTTCAGGTTCCTAAACGCGACGGAAAGTAGTTTCAATAAGCTCCAAAGTAAAAAAATTAATATCGACTTTTCAATATTTTCAGGAAGTTATTAAAGTGCGTTCGATTACTATGAGATATCAAGATTAACCATTCTAAGACACACCTGAATGTAAAATTTCACGTTCCTAAACGCATTTAATATGCTCCATAGTTCAAAATATTAATTATCGACTTTTTCAATATTTTGAGGACGTTATTAGAGACCCTCTGATCGCAATATAATATCAACATTAAACACACCAAGGCGCAACCGAATGTAAAATGTAAAAATAGTTTTGATAAGCTTCACAGTTCAACAAATTAATTATCGACTTTTCAAAATTTTCAGGAAGTTAATTGTAGTGCTTCGATTGTTATAATATACCAACATTAACTACGACTAAGCACACACGAATGTAAAATTTCACGATCCTAAACGCGACGAAAAGTGGTTTTGAAAATCCCTAAAGTACAAAAAATTAATTATCAATTTTTCTATATTTCCAGAGTGTGTTCGATCACTATAAGATGCCAGAATTAACCACCCCAAGCCACACCCGAATGTAATATTGCAGGTTCCTAAACGCTCCGAAAAATAGTTTGGGAAGCTCCAAAGTACATAAATTATACAGTGTGTCCAAATTTCGAGTCTCTACATTGTGATTTCAGTTATTATAAGAGATAGAAATTGGGTTAAATGGGGAAAGATTTGGAGGAATACAGGTCAGTTTTGTATCCGTTTACAAAATTGATGTAAGTTGTCTGGTTTTGGAGATATTCGAAGAAAACTAAAAATGGCGGATTTTGTTTTTTGATAATAAAACATGAATCATAAGTCGCACCATCACAAGACTTGCACATTATTAAGACACTTTTTTAAAAGGAGTATTTTAGCATAAACAGAATCATTTGACTGTCTTTTGTTTTCGAGGAAACGCCCACAACTTTTGTTTTTCTTATGGCCGCCATTTTGAATATTAAGTGAATATTATGCGCCTTAAAATTACCTTTTCAAAAATATGCCACATGTCTATAAAAAAAATGCAAAACTATCCTAAATTTTAAAAATAACTAAATTTGTATGTTCTTTAACGTTTGGTAATCCCAACAGGGCAAAAATTTGATTTCTACTTTATGAAAAGTACAATACACATTTTATAATGTACACAAACAGCATTTGTCACAAATTTTTAATTATGGTGGTACTAGAGTTAAAATGATATCGTTTTATAATAGTAGGCGGTGGTATGTGACAAAACCAAACAATTGAATTAGAGTTATATGTCAAACAAATTCTAAAATTTAGATAAACTTGTGTGTGTTGTAAGTTTTGGTGCCGGTGGTGCTGCATTTTTAATTTAAAAAATGGCACATGTCTACAAGTTTTCGAATGAGGAAAAGTTTGATATGCTAAATACTTATTTACAATCGTTTCGGAACGCCGATACGGCATCCGCCAGATATTTGGAATTGTATCCAGAAAGACGACAACCGCATAAAACATACTTCAGAAAAATTGTAATGAATTTACTGAATTATGGTGCTTTTGAACAGACTAGGGAACAATACGACTTAAACAATAGGGAACGTGTTCTAAGCATTACTGAGGCGGTAACACGAAATCCATCCACATCCGTAAGATCTGTAAGCCGTGAACTTAATATTCCAAAATCAACTGTTCATAATATTTTAAAAAAGGAAAAGTTTCATCCTTATAAACCTACTATTGTCCAAGGCCTCAAAAGAGAAGATTTCGCCAGACGAATGCGTTTTTGTAATTGGTACATCCAAAAATGCGAGGAAGAACCGCACTTTCCAGAATTGATAATATGGACAGACGAAACGCGGTTTACCAATTGCGGGGTGTTCAATAAACATAACACGCATCACTGGAGCACTGAAAATCATCATCTGACGGCGCAACGCAAATTTCAAACGAGATATGGATTTAACGTTTGGTGTGAGTAGAGTAAAATCAGGCATCCTGGCGCCACATTTCCACCAGCATCCACATTTCCACACACATCTGGACCAAAAAGTTTTCTTCGACTAACCATTTTCATCTTTCGAGATAAACCTATCTTAAATTTTTTTTATGTTTCGAGATAAATGAGCATCCACATTTCCACACACGAGATAAACCAAATAGTTTTCTTTGTCTAGCCAATGCATCTTTCGAGATAAACCTATCTTGTTTGGTATCAATTAATATTAGATTTTTCTCAGCTACCCAAATCTCTAGGAATTTTTAAGATATCATCACCCCCAGGGGGCTACCCTCATTTTAAGATTTTTTTATCAATGTTGATTTCTAATCACCTCTCCTTTTCAACATCTAGAATCCTTTAACCAACAATAATAAGAACACAAAAGTTTAATAATTTATTTTATCCGATTTACAGTTTAATAAACTAATTACAATTTTTACAAAGTATAACATTATTTCCTGTGTTTAGTCGAATCCAAGCAGGTTAACCTGTAACAAAAAGAGATTAATGTGTTGTTTAAATAAACCTGTAATAAAAAGAGATTAAAGTAAAGAGAGGAAACGTGTTTTCAGTCAATAAGACATATTGTTGTTAATCCAACAATATGTTTTACCGTCCGGCGAGACCACGTGGAGGTAAACACATATCGCCGGGAACAAAGGAAATTTTAAGGATGGGGGAGGGTAGATATGCTTATAACTAACTTACATACTATATATACACACTAAAATATAAACAACTATCTAATATCCTTATGCCCCCATGCATATGTGGAAGTACTACCAGGGATGACGTACCTTTTATCATCTTCCGCCGATAAACTAATTTTATTAATTAATTGGGTGTACAAATCGTGTTTTTTACTCCGAATACACACCATGCTATGCATAAGGGCACCAGAATTATTATGCACAATGTCCTTAAAACTATCCACACTAATCCCAGCCACCACACTACGCGATACCCCCTTGATCTTTTTAATCGTGTCCTTCTCACTAATGATGCAATACGACTTGGCCCTAGTCCCAACAAATTGTAACACCAAGTCGCCGTTGAACTCGTCTTTAAACTTGCCGGGGATCTTTTTGTTCACAAGAGGCATATTGTATTTATTGTCTCGAGGGTAGTCACTAGTGTCGAAATTGTTAATGTTTGCACTAATATCACTATACAAGTCTTTTGTTTCTATACTATACACTAAAGAGTCAGTGTCTGTATAAAGTAGTGAGAGTTTGGCTCCATACAAATGTTTCATGGTGTTATAATGAAAATCATACATGAGGGTCTTTGAAATATCTAAAACTGAAAAACCTGCATATATAGGCTTGTTGTAAGTGACTTTTACCCTATCCATCTGTATAATAACCAAATCCTCACCTAGCACTAAACTACTGTTAAAGTTCGGGCGGGCGATAAGTCCACTCGCGCACAATTTTTGTCCATCGTGTTCCCACCGGGTACGATCTTTACATCCACCCTCTTGTCGACATTCTCCATCGTTTTTCCAAAGACTGCGTTATTCATTAATTTGAAAAAGTTCTTTTCAAACGCATTTCTGGCAGATGTCCTAAGGGTGGTGTTCAAATCGATGTAGGGTTTTAACCAAGGCGATTGGTCAAATTCCATGACCCGGTGGACTGCTGTGAGCCGGAGACCATTACGTAGCGCCTGCTGCAGGTTTCTGTAATGTATGACGTAATGACTCTTGTTGAGCAACGTGGCGAGCAGCTTCGAGTCTTGGAGGATGGTGTTGGGGTACCATGGTCTGTGGACAAAACGGTAAATCGTTATGAAGACCGTGTAGGTCTTCTGGATACTCAGATCTACTTCCAGGATGTACCCTTGTCCCCTGTTACAGATATGTCATCGATGTGGGCTTTCAGGAGGTTAAGCTCTTCTTTCAACCACCGGAATCCGCTTATCGGTAACGGTTGTGACATGGCCCATCCATACAAATTATTAGCATCCAGATACGTCAAGTACCTTGAGGGCTCTTCAGAATTAAAATTGTGCATGTACTTATTGTTGGCGTGAGCGTATCGTTGACTGCACTGAGTTAGACCACCACGAATCCCTTTCTTTACAAAGTGATGCATTTCTACATCAGTGAATAGATCCAGTTTAACCCCAGTATGTTTCAGCATGGCGTCCCAGCTTAGACTAGGTGCTGTCATATATTGGCAGGGATCCAAGTCGTAGGTTTTCAAGCACACACCCCGGAAATTTTCGAACACGTCAGCTAATAATAAAACGTTTGTTTTCAAATAAAGATCGCTGTATTCGCCGAGTGTGCATATGTGGAAGGCGTTCCATACATTCTGAGCGTGATCGTACTCAGACAACGAAATCACAGTATTCGTGAGATCATTATAGAAATCCTCTCGGGGTGGTAGACTTGACCTATTTAACGCTGAAGCGTCTGTCACATACCTGTACGGGAACACACCCTTTCTGCGTAGAAATGAAAACTGTTTGTCGTCGGGAAAACACTTCCTCATCTCAACAAACTGCTCGCATTCCAAATTTTTCACCAACTTATCCAGGGACGATGCCATGAAACGTAGGGAATCGATGAATCGCAGCTGTACTGTGCAATTATCGGTTTCATCATCATCTTCCTCTACGTCTGGTTCTTCGCCATATAACCTCACATACTTTGTGAACGATACGAACCGCTCCTTATTATTTGGGATCACTGTAACACGCTCCTTATCGCATCCCAATTCCTTCACAATAAAATGGGAATCATACCCACTTAAATTGTGGAATATGACCGGTATAAAATTTGGCATCCGGTATTGGATGTTGCATTGGCGATGTGCTGCGAAGCGGAATTTCCCGTAAGATGGCAGTGATCCTCACTCGATCGTCCCCAATGGTTTCTTGCAGATGCCGCAATCGTCAACCATGTGGAATAACAATTCGTCTAAAGGCTCCAACGCTGTCATCGGCACATTGTTTTTTAAGATAATCCCCAATCTGCGGGCTTCCTCCTTTAACTTCTCCATAAAAACTTTAGCAGCTTCAGGCCCCCTGTACAATTCAAACTTATCCAGATTCTCATCGTAAGAGCATTTAATGTAATAGGCGAAGCTGTATGGTTCGTGTTGGTGGGTGCTGTTAGTAAAGGGGCCGGAGGGATCCTGTGCTGCCGAAGAAATAGGCTTCAACACGCTTTCAAAGTCCGCGTATATAACAAACGGCACCCTCATTTGCTTGTGCACGTTTGTAAATTCCAATATGTTGTTAAAGTGGTTGGGCATCTTTGTCGCAACGTGGTTGCAGTCGTGTTGCGCATGGTTACTCAATTCTTCATCCGTTCGGAAAAAGACAAGACATCCATCGCAAATCCATTTACGGGTGTGCTCACGAGACAACTGTTTTCTCACCAGCTTCCCCAAATCTTTGATCCAGCAGTAGTGTGTTATTCTCATTCTGGATGTAAAGGAGGTTGACGTGCCGATCCCTCTTTCTTTTGGTGAAGTGAAGCGGCCCCACAATCGACTTGCCCTCTACACCAAACACGTTGATGCTAATAGCATTTAATTCCTCGAACTTGGCTATGTCCTTTATGGGCATCGGGAACTGTAGTCCTGTCACGTCGAGTGCGGTGCTGTAATGCGGGTAGCTACTGACCCTTTGCGGATGAACATGTCCAGGATTCAGCGCTGCCACAACACACCACGCAAAACATGCATCGTCTTGGTTCTGCACGTTAACGACGGCTCCCTTATCCCGAATCCATTTGGGAAGCTCAATGTAAGACCCCCCACGAAGAGGTTTATACTTGTTAATATTTACCTCCAAGTATAACACATTTTTCAACGCCCAACCTAAAATTTAAAAATTAGAAAAAATTAATAATTTTTTCAAAACTTACCAGAATCTCGTTCTTGAAATTCGTCTGACTTAGCTGACATCCTCTCCATAAAGGAGTTGTATACCTCCCCCAGATCGCTGGATGAGGTGACCACAACATTTCGGGTGTTGAAGGATTTCACGTCCTCAACACCTTCTGCCGCAGCCATCTTGGTGTACCCACCAAACACCTCCAGGTTCACCTTTAGGGATGTATGGATAACCCGCTGTTTCCCGACTAAGGTTATGAATCTCTCCCTCTGGTTGCGGAGAAAATCCAACAGACTTAGAAATAACTAAGTTAAACACTAAATACTTATAAAGAAAAATACGTACTTGTAGAGTCGACATTACTAATTCTGTATGTAGCGATTCGACTTTTAAATGCCGTGCTCACTACTTGTACACCCCCATCCAGGACACGGTTAGCATTAGCTTTGTGCACGTTGGATCGCTGGTGAGCTACCGTTGGTGACGTCCACATCGCATTCAATGCATCTCCGCAATCTCTTGGGGGTAGGCTCCTCAACCGTGGACGCAACCGGTCGTTTGACCCCGGATGGGCCGGCAACTGATTCCACCACACCATGCTTGGCATCCTTGTGTCGTTTTAGGCTGTCCTTACGGGTGAAGGATGCCGGGCACACATCGCAAACAAAAAGACCGGTGGATTTCGATGCTACGTCATGTTGTTGGAGCAGATGCCTCTTCAAATTATCACCCCTTGAGAAGACAGCCCCGCAGACGTTGCAGACAAAGGAAGACATTTTTCTATAAAGAAATTAAAAAACTGGTTAAAGACTTTATAGCTGTTGTAACTAGCCGAAGACTAAACAGATACTGAATTATATTGCATTGCACGGTGCTTTTATACCCTGTTGGTATAATTAGATTGTTTACTTTCAAAGTAGGAGAAACCCAGCGTTGTTTAACCTTGAGTAACATTCCAAACCAGTCTAATCACGTCGGTGAAAATCAATTAGCTAGTTTACTTTTAAATTAGGTGAAACCCAGCGTCGTTTAACCTTGAGTAACATTCCAAACTAGTCTATTCACGTCGGTGAAAATCAATTAGCTTCTTGCTTACGCACTACATGTATAATTATCCGAGAACAATTTACGCATGCGCAACAACAACCCTGAAACATTTAAAAGGATGATCTGCATAGCATCCTCTCAGTCATCTCGGTGAAATCAGTGCAAAGCAATGGAGTCTGCAGGTGTTAATGATGCACAAGTTTCATATACCGAAAATCTGATTAATAAGTTTACGTATAGTTTAAGTGAATTGGGTGAACACCCTCATAATGTGGAAATTGGGTTTGTTATAAACCAGACAATAAAACCCGTATTACGATTGGTGTGTAGCAAGAAATATTGTGGCAGCCATGTTCTGGAATTGACATACGAAAATTGGTCAGCATTTACAAATTTTCAAGTGGAATTTCAAATTCGCCAATTCTCTCGTGACGTGCTAAACACTCGATTAAATGGTGCACCCGAAATGGAAGATCTACACATACAACTAGGAGGACCGTTCTTTATCACTCTGTCGCCAGTGTATGGAACAACCGTGGACGAAACGTTCCAGTTAAAAATAATAATGGGTGATAGCTCGATGGTTATAAACGAATTAGAGTGTCGTAAACTATTCCATATGCGAGAGTTATTTGAGTATCAACTTAAACAGTTGGAAAGTCGTGACTTCCCAGCATTATACAGCGAATTAGTAGGGTTTGTTGCTAATTCTAGTTTAAATGATGGCGATGGGTTTAATACTCTGACAGAAGGGGAGAAACGAATTAAAATCTTGGTTGAAGGCGAAGTTCGAATTGGAAATATTTTATTCTACAACGAATTGAATCAGAGCGCCCTAAATGCATTGGAGCTGGTTATATGTTTTCCAGATATATTTGTGCGAGACGTGATACGTACAAGAACATTAGTGGAAATGTTTAGACGTTTAAATTTGTTGGAATCTGAAGATTCTGGTTATGGTGATAACTAGAAAGAGTATTTTATAAAAGACAGTCCAAAAGACGTGGATGTAAATATATTGTTATTATAAATAAATTGTAAATTTTTTGAAAAAGTATAAATAGACTCGTTGTTGTTTTTTATTTAGTATAGTTTGAGATTTTTTGAGTAAACACATGATTATCTGTTCTGGAGAGGATTAATCAACAGCGCTATAAACAGGTTACCGTTTGAGCTGCATATTCCAGTTTATCAGTACTGCGGGCCTGGTACAAAGTTGGATGAGCGCTTAGCAAGAGGTGATCCTGGAATAAACGAATTAGATAAATTGTGTAAAGACCACGACATTGCATACTCCAAGTACCCCGACGATCTTCCAGCCAGACACCGAGCAGATAAAATTTTAGAAGAAGAAGCCTGGGGAGAGTTAAGTCTAAAACGCAAAGTTAGGGGAAAAAGCCGCAGCTTGGTTTGTGACAAACGCTATGAAAGCGAAGAGAAAATGGGTATGGGGTTAAAGAAGAAAATAAGTTTCAAAGGCGGATTTTGAAGAAAATACGCTCCGCAGTAGACCGAGTTGGTTCCGACAACTTGAAAAAGCTGTTAGATGTTGGTATTCTAATTGGAAAAAAAATTATAAAAGGAGCCGGTGGGAAAAGCAAAATTAAAGTCCCACGTATTATACCCGTTCCACAGAAAGGAGGTTTTCTACCATTGATTCCGATATTCGCTGGACTAAGTGCCCTAGGAGCGCTAACAGGTGGTGCTGCGGGGATAGCTAAAGCAGTAAATGATGTCAAGACAGCCAACGAACAGCTTAAGGAGAGCGAACGACACAACAGATCTATGGAAGCCATTACTGTTGGGAAAAAAGGAAATGGAATGTTTCTAAAACCATACAAAAAAAGCACAGCATTATTCTTGAAACCGTACAAACAGGGGCGTGGCATTTGTAAAAAAGTATCAAAAAACTAAGCAAGTTACCGCGAAGAGCTCTCACCGACGTAGATATAAGGAAACACGCATCTAACATTCCTCATTTTCGCAACGTCTTTTCTAGAGATCAGTTACAGAAGATTAGACCGCATGTCAACGAATCGGGAGTGATTAATTTGGATACCACCAAAGGTTCGGGTACACATTGGGTGGGGTACCGAAAACGTGGAAATAGCGTGTATTACTACGATTCGTTTGGAGACTTGAGACCGCCGGAAGAAGTAAAGAGATATTTTCGAGGTTGTAAAATTTACTACAACAGTGCACCGGAGCAGACTTACAACACATACAATTGTGGACATTTAGTGTTAAAGTTTCTTAGTGACAATGGCTAAAACAGTGAGCGTGTTCGGGTATGGTAATGTCATATCGACAGGATCCATTTACCCACCAATTAAATTGAAACAAGACGGTGAATATGCTTTGGGTCTAGTGGGACTGTACACTTGTAACACTGTGCAAAACATACATCCAGGAAACAACAACTTATACTTTAACGATCCAGAGCATCGCAAAATAACCATTAAACCTGGATCATACGAATTAGAAGAAATAAATGCATATATACAGGACGTCTTCAAAAAATGGTTCAGTCAGAAGCCGGACATCAACGAGAACATTGAAAATATTTTAAACTGAGTGCCAACAATAATACATTAAAGTGTTCTATACAAAGCAGTATACCGATAGATTTTGGGGCAAACCGTAAAACAATATTGAAGCATCTTGGGGTTTACCAACCGCAAATTGGCTGCAGATACCGTACATATCGCTAATCAGCAAGTGAACATAATATCGGTCTCAAACATTTTTGTGGAAACCAATATCACCAGCGGATCGTTCAGAAACAATTTTCTTACGCACAGCATATTCGAATTCAGTCTATCTGTACCACCTGGGTATAATCTGGAAAAGGAACCTAACCACGTCATATATTATCCGCTGAGCGTGACAGAAATTGATAATATTACAATCAGACTAGTCGATCATTTGGGTGAATTGGTAAACTTTTCACCGGAAACATACACCTGTGTAAGACTGGAAATAAAAAGTAGTTGAAAATGCCTATCGATTTTGTATATAAAGCACGCTACAACACCCCCAGATGACCAATAGTGAATACGACGTCAAAGCGTCAAGTTGTCGAGAGACTTACAGCAGAAGAAATACGTTTCTTAAAATCTTTGGGGTTAGAAGTTATAAATGATGGGAGGCAGAAGTAAACGCAGCTTAGATCTCCACGGTGATGAAAACGTTAAACTTGGAAGGCTTAAGTATGAGGACGTGCCCAAATTGGATGTGTTTGGAGGTTATAAATTAGACGAAACCATAATAAAGGAAGATTATTATACATATCTTCCCTTTACATTGAACGCAGAAAACAACGATCGAATTTCAATTGAAATCCAGAGCAGTGACAACATCACATACCCCCATGAAAGTTTCATATTTATAAAGGGTACCTATAAGCCTACGGAAACATTAAGGGAAGCGTCAACAACTGGAGACCCGATTAGAGCAGCAGAACCAGACCCTAAAGCTTACGAATTTACTAGAAATGCACCATATTTTCTGTTTGAGGAAATTCAATACAAATTGGGTAATAATCAAATAATAGATGTCTGTCGAATCCCTGGAATTACAAGAACTATTAAAGGTTTAGTATCCATGGAAGAATCCGAAACAAAATCTATTACACATACCGGGTGGAAGCCGATACCATATTCCAAGATGGACGGTTTAGTTGTGCTATACCGCTAAAACCATTTTGGGTTTTTGAAGATTACAAGAAAACTATCGTCAACATGCCTCAAGAGCTGATTTTAATCAGATCCAAGTCGGATGTAAATTGCTACAAGTCGATTGGAAATACAGTAACGTTCAAAATACAACGTATTTCATGGGAGGTTCCGCATATAACATTAAGCGACTTTGCCAAGGCGTCGCTGCTTTCGGAAATGCAAAATCAATCATCTATAATGGTTGCGTTCAGAAAATGGGAACTACACGAATTACCGTCTCTAACACAATCAAAGTCACAAGTATGGAGAATTAAAGTATCGAACGAAACAGAGAAGGCTCGGTGGATATTACTGGCGCTGCAAAATAGAAAATATGATAAGAAAGAAGAAAATGCTACAAGCTTTACGAATGCCAACATAACCAATGTCAAAGTGTTTTTAAACTCACAGATGTTCCCTCAAGGTCGATTAAATTTGGATTTCGAGCAGAATGACTACTTGCCAGCGTACTTGTCTTATGCATCTTTTATGGAAAAATACTACCCGAACAAATCGTCAAATAAATGTTTAATGGACTACAACAGGTTTAAGGAATCACCCGTCTTTGTAATCGACTGTCGTCATCAATTTGAAAGCATCAAGGATGCAACGGTTGATGTAAGAATGGAATTAGAAGCTTCAAGAAATTTTGAACCGTCGATGAAGGCTTATGCTTTAATTATACATGACTCTATGTTTGAATATAATCCGTTTACGGAAATTGTTAATAGATTTATTCACAATTAAATATTTTGTATATATTTTTAATAAAATTGTATAAAATCTATGTTGTTTCAATATTAATAAGATTTTTTGGTGATCCAACGCAGTTTCTCACGTACTCCGGTGTACGCCTAAGCACGCCTGTGCCCATGCGCACCCCTGCGCGTGCGCACCCCTGCGCGTGCGCACCCCTGCGCGTGCGCACCCCTGCCCATGCGCGCCCCTGCGCGTGCACACCCCTGCCCATGCGCGCTGCCCATGCGCACCCCTGCCCATGCTGGTATATAAAGGAATATTATTTTCAATTTGAATCAGATTAAACTTATATTTGAAAGATGTACACCAAGGAATCTTTAGAGAAAGCAGTTAGTGAAATACAAAAGGGTATAAGTGTTAAGTCTACAAGTAGGTTATATGGTATACCCAGAAGAACGTTAAGCAGGCATTTGGATCTCCGTAAACCTCAAAAGAAGAATGGTGCTCCTAGGTCGGAAAATGTGAGAGACACGGGTGATGCTATACAAGAAGTTAAAATACCTATACAGAATTATGATAACTTTGCTATTGCTAGTGCAAGAGAGGATGGTAAACATGGTTCATTGTTCCCGTCTAACATACGAGCTATCTTCGCGGGACCATCGAGTTGTGGGAAGACCAACGCTTTAATATCTCTGATCTTGCACGAGAACGGTCTTAGATTTCAAAATGTCTATGTATTTTCGAAGAGTTTGCATCAACCGAAATACGAATTGTTAAGAAACGTTTTTACACCATTAAAAGAAGAAATTGGGTACCATGAGTTTGAAAATTACGATGATTTGATCGAGCCCAGAGATACCAAAGAAGATTCAATTATGGTTTTCGATGATATACCTGTAAACGAGCAAAGTAAAATCACTCAATTTTTCTCGTTCGGCCGACATAAAGCAATAGATTCGTTCTATCTATGTCAAACTTACGCTAGTGCCTTAAAACATAGACTCAGAGATAACGCCAATGTAATCGCATTATGGAAACAGGATGATACAAACCTTCGCCATATCTTTTCGGATCATATAAGTGGTGACATGACATATCCGAAATTTAAAGAAATGTGTTTACAGTGTTGGGGTGACTCAAAACATAATTTTATAACTGTTGTGAAAGATTTTGATTTGGATAAAGGTCGATATAGGAAGAATTTCGACGAGTATATAAATATTTGACATTATTCAAAAACAGTTAGTTCTCATCCAAAGTTTCATGATGACGGACGTTAACAATTTTATTGCGAATAAACGTAGTCTTCATCTTATGCAGGATGCTGTACGAAAAAGTTTGTAGCGTACAAAAGGAGATGCTACATCTCAGCAAAATTCAAAGAAGTGCACAAACAATTGATCGATCCACTGCAAATAACCGCTTCCCAGTTGCAATCGATCACCGAAAAAATCCCCATACCTACAACAAAGGTTAAAGTCGAAAACATGGACGTACCTATAAAGAAAATTAAGCAACTCGTTCCAGAAGAACCGTTCCATCTTTACTATGCAGATGTGTTAGCTAGAGACGAAGACGAAAATATCGACAAATCAATTTATGGAGTAAAGTATAATGCGGAAACCGACTCATGGAGTTTGTGGAAAAGTGTATTGATAATTAACCCGGAAACTAGCGATATAACATTAAATAATGTGATATATCCAGGTACGAGGGGTTTATACAATCTGCTGGTTTACAAAGACATCAGCCCCGAAGATGGTGATTTCAATTTGCATGAAGATTTGCCGAATTACTTGGAAATGATCAAATCTGCGTCGATTTTGAGAAGAAAGTTTAACCCATTTGCGGTACACGATTTAAGCGGATTTCCAACAAATAAAAAAAAGTTTAACAAATATGTGCAAAAATATCTCACAGAATTTCAGAGAAATCCCGAACGAAAACAGCCAAAGAGAAGAAAACAGTCTAAGGGAGCGGGTTTAGGCTTTTCTAATCGGTTTTACAAAAGTTTAAATTCAAAGCCGGTGCAATATGTCTACTGGAATAATGTACATGAGCTTGTAGATCGGCTGAGATTGTTGAACGCATCCAACCGAGCTGGAAATACAAGCGAGGAAAACATTAACGAGATGGTGTCCATAATAGAAGAGTTGAGAGAAGAAGGTATAATACAGTGAGCTCAGTAAATAATTACACAGTTTTAAAATGCCTATCGACCGCTTCGGACGTTCAGAGCGTAAAGATGCTGATATTCGGCGCGGTCCTCCAGGTCGAGGATTTGTGCTAACGTTGGATGGTGATGGGTACGATATGCAGCAAAGAAGGTTAGTGAATTCATCAGACCCGAAAGAAGATAGTGATTGTGTTAATCAGAGAAGCACTATAGTATTCAAGTCTGGAGAAGAAACAATTAGTTTTCGTAAAAGAAGGCTAGTGGATGTAATGGATCCTAAAGAAGATAGTGATTGTGTTAATAAGAAATCTGTAATCAAGCTCGTGAATCAAGCCTTTTCATACTGTCTAAAAGTTCTGATGATATACAGCGTAAAGATAAAGCCTTCAATGCAAGAAACCAGCGTATCGCAATGCTTGCTCAACCAGTTGAGCCATCTGATGCAGTTAATAAACAATATGTAAATGAAAATTGGATAAGCTTGTATCTGACTTTAAAACGTTTATACAGTTTTTATTAATTTGACTGCAACTTCTGAGACAAATGAGAAGGAGCTCGGTCTTGCAATAGCATCGATTTACGAAGCGTCACCAGCAGCTATAAAAACAAATACTACAAACCAAAGCTTCAGTTTATGTCAAAGGTGCAATTGGATAAAGATAACCCTATTAGTTTAGCAACAGTGTTAAGCAAAATGAGTAAAGAAATCATCGTTAAGGAATTATTTAAACCTGCAAGAAAAATTTTCAGCGTCGTCATACAAATCTGAAAAATGTGAAACGTGATCTTATCCAATCGGACTTGTGCGAAATGCAGCCTTACTCGCGTGTGAACAATGGGTACAGATATATTATAATAGTGGTGGACTGTTTCACAAAATATGCTTTAGCTGAACCCTTAAAAAATAAAACTGGATCAGAAGTCACAAATGCTATGAAAAAAATATTGGACAGAATGCTGCAAGGAGAAAATAACGTAAAAATTAATCTACAAACGGATTTTGGGAAAGAGTACTACAACCGCTGGTTTAAAAATCTTATGCAAAAATATAAGATAAACCATTACTCCACATATTCTGCAATCAAAGCTGGTATGGTTGAACGACTGATCAGAACAATCAAAAACAAATTGTACAGAAGATTTTACTTGCAAGGCAGTCATAAATGGGTTAATATTTTGCCTAAGGTTATGGAGGAATACAATAATTCACCGCATCGGGCTATTAACATGACGCCTATGGAGGCAGAAGAGCATCCGGAAAGAATAAAACTTTACACCGCTAACAGTGTTTCTAAAAGTCACAAGAAGTTGTATAAGGTTGGAGACATTGTGCGTATATCAAAATATAAAGCAGTATTCGATCGAGGATTTCACCCAAACTGGAGTACAGAACTATTCAAAATTGTTAAAGTACAACAAACGAGACCGGTAACCTATCTGCTACAAGATTTGGAAGGTCGGCCAATTCTAGCTGCTTTTTACGGTGATGAAATTCAGCTTACAGCAGCACCCGACACGTACTTAGTGGAAAAAGTTTTACGGAAACGGAAGCACGGGCGCGAATTATTAGTGTTGTGGTTGGGGGATGGTAAAAGTTGGATTAAGAAAACAGACTTGCTTTAGTATCATCCAGATAATTAATTACCTGGATGAAAAAATCATAAAGGAGGGAGTAAAGTCCCTTAACTGGATATATAGGAGAGATTTGCTTAGAACCCCATTCCCATCTATGATTTGAAGCAGGAAGCATGTGTTTCATAATCGATTTACAAGGATATCAATACAAAACTAGTGATTTCTATTGCAAGGAGATTGCCATTTTGGATGTGGCGAATAATGTAATATGGCATGAGATACTGGACATGGCTGTGGAGTATAGCACCCTAAGTGATGATTTCAAAAAGCAAGTTCGGTGGTTAAAGCAAAGAATCCATGGGCTTAGCTGGGATGGACAGTCCACAAGTGGATATACAAATGTAGGCGATTTGCTGAAAGAAGTCATACCTCCCGATGCTACTATCTATGTTAAAGGCGAACAGAAAAGACAGTTACTCTCAAAATATTTATCAAACAACATTTTAAATATGGAGAGTGTATTCTCACTTCCAAGGCTCAAAGAATTAAGAAGATTCGGTGATAGGTACAATCACTGTTTAAACCATTGTTTGAATAATTTAAGCTGTTCTAAAGAAAACGTATTGCTATTGAGGTCTTTTGTTAATGTATTAAATTTTAATAAAATATTTTGTAAGAATTGTTTTTATCCTAGCTAGAAGTATACCTTTAAAATTTGGAAAATATATCTGTAAAACAGCGCATTACTTTGGAAAATTAATGTTTTAAAATACAAATAAGAACCAATAATAAAATACATAATAATTGGTGTTTGCAAATAAATTCAGTTCTACTTTAATAATATTTTAATAATACTTACCCTTAAACCTTCAAAACTTTCCACAAAAGAACTACACGAAACGATTGTTTAAAATTTCGACGGGTTTTACACAAAGCGTGTGAAACTAATAGAATTTTTCTAATGACACCGCGTTATATACGTTTTGAAACCGTTAATTATACTACTAAATGAGGTTTGTATTTTCCCCAATCGAGGCCAAAATAGAGCGCTCATTGTATGATTAATAAACCTTCCAGCAATAATGCGTTGATTTTAATGGGTGGCATTGAGCATATCTATTGTATTTTTCAAATCACATAGCTGCTAATTAATAAAAGAAAGGCTACTTTCACTTTACGTCACATAATTGTAAAGCAATTAGTTTGTCCTCTACGCTACTTTAACTATACGTCACATACTTGTAAAGCCATTAGTTTGTCCTTGTCTATGTATTTTCCAACAATTTAGCATTGTACATGTAATTATGTTAAAACCAGAAAAATTTTAAGTCATGGGTTTTGCGACATTCTGAAAAAAGCACATTACTGTTTGAAAAAATGATTTTAAATATTAAGCACTTATGGCTTATAAAGAACTCATTTCTAAAATCTTCACGGTTTTTGATTTTTGGAGATGTTTGGTTTAAGCATATGTCATAGACGAGCAAAACAATTTAAAGAGGTTTGGGGGCTTTAAAGGGTAACTTTGCAGGGCGTGATCCGATTTCAAATCTGTTTGCAGATTCAGATTCTGCGTAAAATTCTAGACTAACAAGATGTATCGCATGTATAAAAAAATTATAAGAATGCTCAAAAGTCGCTACAGGTAAGAAATCTTAAAATTGGGGTAGCTCCTTGGGGTGATGATATCTGAAAATTCTTAGAGATTCGGGTAGCTGAGAAAATTCTAATATTGATTGATACCAAACAAGATAGGTTTATCTCGAAAGATGCATTGGCTAGACAAAGAAAGGTATTTGTTAGTTTTGCTTATAAAGCAAAGAGCAAAATTTAGAGGTTTGAGAGCTTTAAAGGGGTAACTTTGTAAGGAGTAGTCCGATTTTAAATCTGTTTGCAGATTCAGATTCTGCGTAAAATTCTAAGCTAACAAGATGTATCGCGTGACTAAAAAAGTTTATAAGAACGCTCAAAAGTCGCTACAGATAAGAAATCTTAAAATGAGGGTAGCCCCCTGGGGGGTGATGATATCTTAAAAATTCCTAGAGATTTGGGTAGCTGAGAAAAATCTAATATTAATTGATACCAAACAAGATAGGTTTATCTCGAAAGATGCATTGGCTAGACAAAGAAAACTATTTGGTTTAGATGTGGGAGCAAATGAGGATGCTCATTTATCTCGAAAGATGAAAAATGGTTAGTCGAAGAAAACTATTTGGTCCAGATGTGTGAGGAAATGTGGGATTCTGGAGGAAATGTGACTCCACCACATTTCCTCCTTATGGGGATTTACATGTAAATTTGGGAGGAAATGTGGGATTCTGGAGGAAATGTGGTAGTGGAAGACCTGATTTTACTCTACTGGTGTGGTATCTTAGATAGTTAATTATGATATAAATATTTTAGTAAATTAACCAATGTAATTAATACTTTTATAGGTAATAATTTGATTGGACCCTTTTATTTTGTCAATAACCTCAATGGCGCCAGATATACGGAATTGTTAAGAGACCAAATAATTCCGGCTATTAGAGGACTTGTACCAAATGATGATGATTTTCGAAAACTATGGTTTCAGCAAGATGGTTGTCCAGCTCACAATTCCCGAGAAGTTAGCGCCCTTTTAGCTGAACATTTTGGCCAAAATATTATATGCAATAGTGGACCAATTATGTGGCCGGCAAGATCACCAGATCTTACACCACTTGATTTTTATTTATGGGGTTTTGCTAAAAATGAGGTATATGAGTTTGAACCGCCTCATAATATAAACGAACTGCAGGAAAGAGTCCGTGACATTCTTAACTCTATAAATAGGCGCACGTTAAGCAGAGTTGTACGGAAAGTTTTAATTAATTGTCGAATGTGCCGTGATGCAAACGGACAGCATTTTCAGCATCTACGGGAAGGAATTTAGATGATAGTTTGCTGTTTCGGTCACATTTAATTTTGTTCCCTAAATTAGATAAGATAGGCTACAGTTTTATGTTTAAGTTAATTTTAAGATTTATATCCACTTTACGAGTTCTACTTAACAAAATGTATGTGGTACTACTACTAATACTACTGTTTGGAAAGTAGAAATCAAATTTTTGCCCTGTTGGAATTACCAAACGTTATAGAACATACAAATTTAGTTATTTTTAAAATTTAGGATAGTTTTTGCATTTTTATAGACATGTGGCATATCGTTAGTAGAGTAAAATCAGGTCTTCCACTACCACATTTCCTCCAGAATCCCACATTTCCTCCCAAATTTACATGTAAATCCCCATAAGGAGGAAATGTGGTGGAGTCACATTTCCTCCAGAATCCCACATTTCCTCACACATCTGGACCAAATAGTTTTCTTCGACTAACCATTTTTCATCTTTCGAGATAAATGAGCATCCTCATTTGCTCCCACATCTAAACCAAATAGTTTTCTTTGTCTAGCCAATGCATCTTTCGAGATAAACCTATCTTGTTTGGTATCAATTAATATTAGATTTTTCTCAGCTACCCAAATCTCTAGGAATTTTTAAGATATCATCACCCCCCAGGGGGCTACCCTCATTTTAAGATTTCTTATCTGTAGCGACTTTTGAGCGTTCTTATAAACTTTTTTAGTCACGCGATACATCTTGTTAGCTTAGAATTTTACGCAGAATCTGAATCTGCAAACAGATTTAAAATCGGACTACTCCTTACAAAGTTACCCCTTTAAAGCTCTCAAACCTCTAAATTTTGCTCTTTGCTTTATAAGCAAAACTAACAAATACCTTTCTTTGTCTAGCCAATGCATCTTTCGAGATAAACCTATCTTGTTTGGTATCAATCAATATTAGAATTTTCTCAGCTACCCGAATCTCTAAGAATTTTTCAGATATCATCACCCCCAAGGGAGCTACCCCAATTTTAAGATTTCTTACCTGTAGCGACTTTTGAGCATTCTTATAATTTTTTTATACATGCGATACATCTTGTTAGTCTAGAATTTTACGCAGAATCTGAATCTGCAAACAGATTTGAAATCGGATCACGCCCTGCAAAGTTACCCCTTTAAAGCCCCCAAACCTCTTTAAATTGTTTTGCTCGTCTATGACATATGCTTAAACCAAACATCTCCAAAAATCAAAAACCGTGGAGATTTTAGAAATGAGTTCTTTATAAGCCATAAGTGCTTAATATTTAAAATCATTTTTTCAAACAGTAATGTGCTTTTTTCAGAATGTCGCAAAACCCAGGACTTAAAATTTTTCTGGTTTTAACATAATTACATGTACAATGCTAAATTGTTGGAAAATACATAGACAAGGACAAACTAATGGCTTTACAAGTATGTGACGTATAGTGAAAGTAGCGTAGAGGACAAACTAATTGCTTTACAATTATGTGACGTAAAGTGAAAGTAGCCTTTCTTTTATTAATTAGCAGCTATGTGATTTGAAAATACAATAGATATGCTCAATGCCACCCATTAAAATCAACGCATTATTGCTGGAAGGTTTATTAATCATACAATGAGCGCTCTATTTTGGCCTCGATTGGGGAAAATACAAACCTCATTTAGTAGTATAATTAACGGTTTCAAAACGTATATAACGCGGTGTCATTAGAAAAATTCTATTAGTTTCACACGCTTTGTGTAAAACCCGTCGAAATTTTAAACAATCGTTTCGTGTAGTTCTTTTGTGGAAAGTTTTGAAGGTTTAAGGGTAAGTATTATTAAAATATTATTAAAGTAGAACTGAATTTATTTGCAAACACCAATTATTATGTATTTTATTATTGGTTCTTATTTGTATTTTAAAACATTAATTTTTCCAAAGTAATGCGCTGTTTTACAGATATATTTTTCCAAATTTTAAAGGTATACTTCTAGCTAGGATAAAAAACAATTCTTACAAAATATTTTATTAAAAATTTAATACATTAACAAAAAGACCTCAATAGCAATACGTTTTCTTTAGAACAGCTTAAATTATTCAAACAATGGTTTAAACAGTGATTGTACCTATCACCGAATCTTCTTAATTCTTTGAGCCTTGAAGTGAGAATACACTCCATATTTAAAATGTTGTTTGATAAATATTTTGAGAGTAACTGTCTTTTCTGTTCGCCTTTAACATAGATAGTAGCATCGGGAGGTATGACTTCTTTCAGCAAATCGCCTACATTTGTATATCCACTTGTGGACTGTCCATCCCAGCTAAGCCCATGGATTCTTTGCTTTAACCACCGAACTTGCTTTTTGAAATCATCACTTAGGGTGCTATACTCACAGCCATGTCCAGTATCTCATGCCATATTACATTATTCGCCACATCCAAAATGGCAATCTCCTTGCAATAGAAATCACTAGTTTTGTATTGATATCCTTGTAAATCGATTATGAAACACATGCTTCCTGCTTCAAATCATAGATGGAATGGGGTTCTAAGCAAATCTCTCCTATATATCCAGTTAAGGGACTTTACTCCTCCTTTATGATTTTTCATCCAGGTAATTAATTATCTGGATGATACTAAAGCAAGTCTGTTTTCTTAATCCAACTTTTACCATCCCCAACCACAACACTAATAATTCGCGCCCGTGCTTCCGTTTCCGTAAAACTTTTCCACTAAGTACGTGTCGGGTGCTGCTGTAAGCTGAATTTCATCACCGTAAAAAGCAGCTAGAATTGGCCGACCTTCCAAATCTTGTAGCAGATAGGTTACCGGTCTCGTTTGTTGTACTTTAACAATTTTGAATAGTTCTGTACTCCAGTTTGGGTGAAATCCTCGATCGAATACTGCTTTATATTTTGATATACGCACAATGTCTCCAACCTTATACAACTTCTTGTGACTTTTAGAAACACTGTTAGCGGTGTAAAGTTTTATTCTTTCCGGATGCTCTTCTGCCTCCATAGGCGTCATGTTAATAGCCCGATGCGGTGAATTATTGTATTCCTCCATAACCTTAGGCAAAATATTAACCCATTTATGACTGCCTTGCAAGTAAAATCTTCTGTACAATTTGTTTTTGATTGTTCTGATCAGTCGTTCAACCATACCAGCTTTGATTGCAGAATATGTGGAGTAATGGTTTATCTTATATTTTTGCATAAGATTTTTAAACCAGCGGTTGTAGTACTCTTTCCCAAAATCCGTTTGTAGATTAATTTTTACGTTATTTTCTCCTTGCAGCATTCTGTCCAATATTTTTTTCATAGCATTTGTGACTTCTGATCCAGTTTTATTTTTAAGGGTTCAGCTAAAGCATATTTTGTGAAACAGTCCACCACTATTATAATATATCTGTACCCATTGTTCACACGCGAGTAAGGCTGCATTTCGCACAAGTCCGATTGGATAAGATCACGTTTCACATGTTTCAGATTTGTATGACGACGCTGAAAATTTTTTCTTGCAGGTTTAAATAATTCCTTAACGATGATTTCTTTACTCATTTTTGCTTAACACTGTTGCTAAACTAATAGGGTTATCTTTATCCAATTGCACCTTTGACATAAACTGAAGTTTTGGTTTGTAGTATTTGTTTTTTATAGCTGCTGGTGACGCTTCGTAAATTGATGCTATTGCAAGACCGAGCTCCTTCTCATTTGTCTCAGAAGTTGCAGTCAAATTAATAAAAAACTGTATAAACGTTTTAAAGTCAGATATAAGCTTATCCAATTTTTCATTTACATACTGTTTATTAACTGCATCAGATGGCTCAACTGGTTGAGCAAGCATTGCGATACGCTGGTTTCTTGCATTGAAGGCTTTATCTTTACGTTGTATATCATCAGAACTTTTTAGACAGTATGAAAAGGCTTGATTCACGAGCTTGATTACAGATTTCTTATTAACACAATCACTATCGTCTTTAGGATCCATTACATCCACTAGCCTTCTTTTACGAAAACTAATTGTTTCTTCTCCAGACTTGAATACTATAGTGCTTCTCTGATTAACACAATCACCATCTTCTTTCGGGTCCATTACATCAACTAACCTTCTTTGCTGCATATCGTACCCATCACCATCCAACGTTAGCACAAATCCTCGACCTGGAGGACCGCGCCGAATATCAGCATCTTTACGCTCTGAACGTCCGAAGCGGTCGATAGGCATTTTAAAACTGTGTAATTATTTACTGAGCTCACTGTATTATACCTTCTTCTCTCAACTCTTCTATTATGGACACCATCTCGTTAATGTTTTCCTCGCTTGTATTTCCAGCTCGGTTGGATGCGTTCAACAATCTCAGCCGATCTACAAGCTCATGTACATTATTCCAGTAGACATATTGCACCGGCTTTGAATTTAAACTTTGTAAAACCGATTAGAAAAGCCTAAACCCGCTCCCTTAGACTGTTTTCTTCTCTTTGGCTGTTTTCTTTCGGGATTTCTCTGAAATTCTGTGAGATATTTTTGCACATATTTGTTAAACTTTTGTTATTTGTTGAAATCCGCTTAAATCGTGTACCGCAAATGGGTTAAACTTTCTTCTCAAAATCGACGCAGATTTGATCATTTCAAGTAATTCGGCAAATCTTCATGCAAATTGAAATCACCATCTTCGGGGCTGATGTCTTTGTAAACCAGCAGATTGTATAAACCCCTCGTACCTGGATATATCACATTATTTAATGTTATATCGCTAGTTTCCGGGTTAATTATCAATACACTTTTCCACAAACTCCATGAGTCGGTTTCCGCATTATACTTTACTCCATAAATTGATTTGTCGATATTTTCGTCTTCGTCTCTAGCTAACACATCTGCATAGTAAAGATGGAACGGTTCTTCTGGAACGAGTTGCTTAATTTTCTTTATAGGTACGTCCATGTTTTCGACTTTAACCTTTGTTGTAGGTATGGGGGATTTTTTCGGTGATCGATTGCAACTGGGAAGCGGTTATTTGCAGTGGATCGATCAATTGTTTGTGCACTTCTTTGAATTTTTGCTGAGATGTAGCATCTCCCTTTTTGTACGCTACAAACTTTTTTCGTACAGCATCCTGCATAAGATGAAGACTACGTTTATTCGCAATAAAATTGTTAACGTCCGTCATCATGAAACTTTGGATGAGAACTAACTGTTTTTGAATAATGTCAAATATTTATATACTCGTCGAAATTCTTCCTATATCGACCTTTATCCAAATCAAAATCTTTCACAACAGTTATAAAATTATGTTTTGAGTCACCCCAACACTGTAAACACATTTCTTTAAATTTCGGATATGTCATGTCACCACTTATATGATCCGAAAAGATATGGCGAAGGTTTGTATCATCCTGTTTCCATAATGCGATTACATTGGCGTTATCTCTGAGTCTATGTTTTAAGGCACTAGCGTAAGTTTGACATAGATAGAACGAATCTATTGCTTTATGTCGGCCGAACGAGAAAAATTGAGTGATTTTACTTTGCTCGTTTACAGGTATATCATCGAAAACCATAATTGAATCTTCTTTGGTATCTCTGGGCTCGATCAAATCATCGTAATTTTCAAACTCATGGTACCCAATTTCTTCTTTTAATGGTGTAAAAACGTTTCTTAACAATTCGTATTTCGGTTGATGCAAACTCTTCGAAAATACATAGACATTTTGAAATCTAAGACCGTTCTCGTGCAAGATCAGAGATATTAAAGCGTTGGTCTTCCCACAACTCGATGGTCCCGCGAAGATAGCTCGTATGTTAGACGGGAACAATGAACCATGTTTACCATCCTCTCTTGCACTAGCAATAGCAAAATTATCATAATTCTGTATAGGTATTTTAACTTCTTGTATAGCATCACCCGTGTCTCTCACATTTTCCGACCTAGGAGCACTATTCTTCTTTTGAGGTTTACGGAGATCCAAATGCCTGCTTAACGTTCTTCTGGGTATACCATATAACCTACTTGTAGACTTAACACTTATACCCTTTTGTATTTCACTAACTGCTTTCTCTAAAGATTCCTTGGTGTACATCTTTCAAATATAAGTTTAAACTGATTCAAATTGAAAATAATATTCCTTATATACCAGCATGGGCAGGGTGCGCATGGGCAGCGCGCATGGGCAGGGGTGTGCACGCGCAGGGGCGCGTATGGGCAGGGGTGCGCACGCGCAGGGGTGCGCATGGGCAGGGGTGCGCCCGCGCAGGAGTGCGCATGGGCACAGGCGTGCTTAGGCGTACACCGGAGTACGTGAGAAACTGCGTTGGATCACCAAAAAATCTTATTAATATTAAAACAACATAGATTTTATACAATTTTATTAAAATATATACAAAATATTTAATTGTGAATAAATCTATTAACAATTTCTGTAAACGGATTATATTCAAACATAGAGTCATGTATAATTAAAGCATAAGCCTTCATCGACGGTTCAAAATTTCTTGAAGCTTCTAATTCCATTCTTACATCAACCGTTGCATCCTTGATGCTTTCAAATTGATGACGACAGTCGATTACAAAGACGGTGATTCCTTAAACCTGTTGTAGTCCATTAAACATTTATTTGACGATTTGTTCGGGTAGTATTTTTCCATAAAAGATGCATAAGACAGGTACGCTGGCAAGTAGTCATTCTGCTCGAAATCCAAATTTAATCGACCTTGAGGGAACATCTGTGAGTTTAAAACACTTTGACATTGGTTATGTTGGCATTCGTAAAGCTTGTAGCATTTTCTTCTTTCTTATCATATTTTCCATTTTGCAGCGCCAGTAATATCCACCGAGCCTTCTCTGTTTCGTTCGATACTTTAATTCTCCATACTTGTGACTTTGATTGTGTTAGAGACGGTAATTCGTGTAGTTCCCATTTTCTGAACGCAACCATTATAGATGATTGATTTTGCATTTCCGAAAGCAGCGACGCCTTGGCAAAGTCGCTTAATGTTATATGCGGAACCTCCCATGAAATACGTTGTATTTTGAACGTTACTGTATTTCCAATCGACTTGTAGCAATTTACATCCGACTTGGATCTGATTAAAATCAGCTCTTGAGACATGTTGACGATAGTTTTCTTGTAATCTTCAAAAAACCCAAAAATGGTTTTTAGCGGTATAGCACAACTAAACCGTCCATCTTGGAATATGGTATCGGGCTTCCACCCGGTATGTGTAATAGATTTTGTTTCGGATTCTTCCATGGATACTAAACCTTTAATAGTTCTTGTAATTCCAGGGATTCGACAGACATCTATTATTTGATTATTACCCAATTTGTATTGAATTTCCTCAAACAGAAAATATGATGCATTTCTAGTAAATTCGTAAGCTTTAGGGTCTGGTTCTGCTGCTCTAATCGGGTCTCCAGTTGTTGACGCTTCCCTTAATGTTTCCGTAGGCTTATAGGTACCCTTTATAAATATGAAACTTTCATGGGGTATGTGATGTTGTCACTGCTCTGGATTTCAATTGAAATTCGATCGTTGTTTTCTGCGTTCAATGTAAAGGAAGATATGTATAATAATCTTCCTTTATTATGGTTTCGTCTAATTTATAACCTCCAAACACATCCAATTTGGGCACGTCCTCATACTTAAGCCTTCCAAGTTTAACGTTTTCATCACCGTGGAGATCTAAGTTGCGTTTACTTCTGCCTCCCATCATTTATAACTTCTAACCCCAAAGATTTTAAGAAACGTATTTCTTCTGCTGTAAGTCTCTTGACAACTTGACGCTTTGACGTCGTATTCACTATTGGTCGTCTGGGGGTGTTGTAGCGTGCTTTATATACAAAATCGATAGGCATTTTCAACTACTTTTTATTTCCAGTCTTACACAGGTGTATGTTTCCGGTGAAAAGTTTACCAATTCACCCAAATGATCGACTAGTCTGATTGTAATATTATCAATTTCTGTCACGCTCAGCGGATAATATATGACGTGGTTAGGTTCCTTTTCCAGATTATACCCAGGTGGTACAGATAGACTGAATTCGAATATGCTGTGCGTAAGAAAATTGTTTCTGAACGATCCGCTGGTGATATTGGTTTCCACAAAAATGTTTGAGACCGATATTATGTTCACTTGCTGATTAGCGATATGTACGGTATCTGCAGTCAATTTGCGGTTGGTAAACCCCAAGATGCTTCCAATATTGTTTTTACGGTTTGCCCCAAAATCTATCGGTATACTGCTTTGTATAGAACACTTTAATGTATTATTGTTGGCACTCAGTTTAAAATATTTTTCAATGTTCTCGTTGATGTCCGGCTTCTGACTGAACCATTTTTTGAAGACGTCCTGTATATATGCATTTATTTCTTCTAATTCGTATGATCCAGGTTCAATGGTTATTTTGCGATGCTCTGGATCGTTAAAGTATAAGTTGTTGTTTCCTGGATGTATGTTTTGCACAGTGTTACAAGTGTACAGTCCCACTAGACCCAAAGCATATTCACCGTCTTGTTTCAATTTAATTGGTGGGTAAATGGATCCTGTCGATATGACATTACCATACCCGAACACGCTCACTGTTTTAGCCATTGTCACTAAGAAACTTTAACACTAAATGTCCACAATTGTATGTGTTGTAAGTCTGCTCCGGTGCACTGTTGTAGTAAATTTTACAACCTCGAAAATATCTCTTTACTTCTTCCGGCGGTCTCAAGTCTCCAAACGAATCGTAGTAATACACGCTATTTCCACTTTTCGGTACCCCACCCAATGTGTACCCGAACCTTTGGTGGTATCCAAATTAATCACTCCCGATTCGTTGACATGCGGTCTAATCTTCTGTAACTGATCTCTAGAAAAGACGTTGCGAAAATGAGGAATGTTAGATGCGTGTTTCCTTATATCTACGTCGGTGAGAGCTCTTCGAGGTAACTTGCTTAGTTTTTTGATACTTTTTTACAAATGCCACGCCCCTGTTTGTACGGTTTCAAGAATAATGCTGTGCCTTTTTTGTATGGTTTTAGAAACATTCCATTTCCTTTTTTCCCAACAGTAATGGCTTCCATAGATCTGTTGTGTCGTTCGCTCTCCTTAAGCTGTTCGTTGGCTGTCTTGACATCATTTACTGCTTTAGCTATCCCCGCAGCACCACCTGTTAGCGCTCCTAGGGCACTTAGTCCAGCGAATATCGGAATCAATGGTAGAAAACCTCCTTTCTGTGGAACGGGTATAATACGTGGGACTTTAATTTTGCTTTTCCCACCGGCTCCTTTTATGATTTTTTTTCCAATTAGAATACCAACATCTAACAGCTTTTTCAAGTTGTCGGAACCAACTCGGTCTACTTGCGGAGCGTATTTTCTTCAAAATCCGCCTTTGAAACTTATTTTCTTCTTTAACCCCATACCCATTTTTCTCTTCGCTTTCATAGCGTTTGTCACAAACCAAGCTGCGGCTTTTTCCCCTAACTTTGCGTTTTTAGACTTAACTCTCCCCCAGGCTTCTTCTTCTAAAATTTTATCTGCTCGGTGTCTGGCTGGAAGATCGTCGGGGTACTTGGAGTATGCAATGTCGTGGTCTTTACACAATTTATCTAATTCGTTTATTCCAGGATCACCTCTTGCTAAGCGCTCATCCAACTTTGTACCAGGCCCGCAGTACTGATAACCTGGAATATGCAGCTCAAACGGTAACCTGTTTATAGCGCTGTTGATTAATCCCTCTCCAGAACAGATAATCATGTGTTTACTCAAAAAAATCTCAAACTATACTAAATAAAAAAACAACAACGAGTCTATTTATACTTTTTCAAAAATTTACAATTTATTTATAATAACAATACATTTACATCCACGTCTTTTGGACTGTCTTTTATAAAATACTCTTTCTAGTTATCACCATAACCAGAATCTTCAGATTCCAACAAATTTAAACGTCTAAACATTTCCACTAATGTTCTTGTACGTATCACGTCTCGCACAAATATATCTGGAAAACGTATAACCAGCTCCAATGCATTTAGGGCGCTCTGATTCAATTCGTTGTAGAATAAAATATTTCCAATTCGAACTTCGCCTTCAACCAAGATTTTAATTCGTTTCTCCCTTCTGTCAGAGTATTAAACCCATCGCCATCATTTAAACTAGAATTAGCAACAAACCCTACTAATTCGCTGTATAATGCTGGGAAGTCACGACTTTCCAACTGTTTAAGTTGATACTCAAATAACTCTCGCATATGGAATAGTTTACGGCACTCTAATTCGTTTATAACCATCGAGCTATCACCCATTATTATTTTTAACTGGAACGTTTCGTCCACGGTTGTTCCATACACTGGCGACAGAGTGATAAAGAACGGTCCTCCTAGTTGTATGTGTAGATCTTCCATTTCGGGTGCACCATTTAATCGAGTGTTTAGCACGTCACGAGAGAATTGGCGAATTTGAAATTCCACTTGAAAATTTGTAAATGCTGACCAATTTTCGTATGTCAATTCCAGAACATGGCTGCCACAATATTTCTTGCTACACACCAATCGTAATACGGGTTTTATTGTCTGGTTTATAACAAACCCAATTTCCACATTATGAGGGTGTTCACCCAATTCACTTAAACTATACGTAAACTTATTAATCAGATTTTCGGTATATGAAACTTGTGCATCATTAACACCTGCAGACTCCATTGCTTTGCACTGATTTCACCGAGATGACTGAGAGGGATGCTATGCAGATCATCCTTTTAAATGTTTCAGGGTTGTTGTTGCGCATGCGTAAATTGTTCTCGGATAATTATACATGTAGTGCGTAAGCAAGAAGCTAATTGATTTTCACCGACGTGAATAGACTAGTTTGGAATGTTACTCAAGGTTAAACGACGCTGGGTTTCACCTAATTTAAAAGTAAACTAGCTAATTGATTTTCACCGACGTGAATAGACTAGTTTGGAATGTTACTCAAGGTTAAACGACGCTGGGTTTCACCTAATTTAAAAGTAAACTAGCTAATTGATTTTCACCGACGTGATTAGACTGGTTTGGAATGTTACTCAAGGTTAAACAACGCTGGGTTTCTCCTACTTTGAAAGTAAACAATCTAATTATACCAACAGGGTATAAAAGCACCGTGCAATGCAATATAATTCAGTATCTGTTTAGTCTTCGGCTAGTTACAACAGCTATAAAGTCTTTAACCAGTTTTTTAATTTCTTTATAGAAAAATGTCTTCCTTTGTCTGCAACGTCTGCGGGGCTGTCTTCTCAAGGGGTGATAATTTGAAGAGGCATCTGCTCCAACAACATGACGTAGCATCGAAATCCACCGGTCTTTTTGTTTGCGATGTGTGCCCGGCATCCTTCACCCGTAAGGACAGCCTAAAACGACACAAGGATGCCAAGCATGGTGTGGTGGAATCAGTTGCCGGCCCATCCGGGGTCAAACGACCGGTTGCGTCCACGGTTGAGGAGCCTACCCCCAAGAGATTGCGGAGATGCATTGAATGCGATGTGGACGTCACCAACTTGGTAGCTCACCAGCGATCCAACGTGCACAAAGCTAATGCTAACCGTGTCCTGGATGGGGGTGTACAAGTAGTGAGCACGGCATTTAAAAGTCGAATCGCTACATACAGAATTAGTAATGTCGACTCTACAAGTACGTATTTTTCTTTATAAGTATTTAGTGTTTAACTTAGTTATTTCTAGGTCTGTTGGATTTTCTCCGCAACCAGGGGGAGAGATTCATAACCTTAGTCGGGAAACAGCGGGTTATCCACACCTCCCTAAAGGTGAACCTGGAGGTGTTTGGTGGATACACCAAGATGGCTGCGGTAGAGGGTGTTGAGGACGTGAAATCCTTCAACACCCGAAATGTTGTGGTCACCTCATCCAGCGATCTGGGGGAGGTATACAACTCCTTTGTGGAAAGGATGTCAGCTAAGTCAGACGAATTTCAAGAACGAGATTCTGGTAAGTTTTGAAAAAATTATTAATTTTTTCTAATTTTTAAATTTTAGGTTGGGCGTTGAAAAATGTGTTATACTTGGAGGTAAATATTAACAAGTATAAACCTCTTCGTGGGGGGTCCTACATTGAGCTTCCCAAATGGATTCGGGATAAGGGAGCCGTCGTTAACGTGCAGAACCAAGACGATGCATGTTTTGCGTGGTGTGTTGTGGCAGCGCTGAATCCTGGACATGTTCATCCGCAAAGGGTCAGTAGCTACCCGCATTACAGCACCGCACTCGACGTGACAGGACTACAGTTCCCGATGCCCATAAAGGACATAGCCAAGTTCGAGGAATTAAATGCTATTAGCATCAACGTGTTTGGTGTAGAGGGCAAGTCGATTGTGGGGCCGCTTCACTTCACCAAAAGAAAGAGGGATCGGCACGTCAACCTCCTTTACATCCAGAATGAGAATAACACACACTACTGCTGGATCAAAGATTTGGGGAAGCTGGTGAGAAAACAGTTGTCTCGTGAGCACACCCGTAAATGGATTTGCGATGGATGTCTTGTCTTTTTCCGAACAGATGAAGAATTGAGTAACCATGCGCAACACGACTGCAACCACGTTGCGACAAAGATGCCCAACTACTTTAACAACATATTGGAATTTACAAACGTGCACAAGCAAATGAGGGTGCCGTTTGTTATATACGCGGACTTTGAAAGCGTGTTGAAGCCTATTTCTTCGGCAGCACAGAATCCCTCCGGCCCCTTTACTAACAGCACCCACCAACACGAACCATACAGCTTCGCCTATTACATTAAATGCTCTTACGATGAGAATCTGGATAAGTTTGAATTGTACAGGGGGCCTGAAGCTGCTAAAGTTTTTATGGAGAAGTTAAAGGAGGAAGCCCGCAGATTGGGGATTATCTTAAAAAACAATGTGCCGATGACAGCGTTGGAGCCTTTAGACGAATTGTTATTCCACATGGTTGACGATTGCGGCATCTGCAAGAAACCATTGGGGGACGATCGAGTGAGGGATCACTGCCATCTTACGGGGAAATTCCGCTTCGCAGCACATCGCCAATGCAACATCCAATACCGGATGCCAAATTTCATACCGGTCATATTCCACAATTTAAGTGGGTATGATTCCCATTTTATTGTGAAGGAATTGGGATGCGATAAGGAGCGTGTTACAGTGATCCCAAATAATAAGGAGCGGTTCGTATCGTTCACAAAGTATGTGAGGTTATATGGCGAAGAACCAGACGTAGAGGAAGATGATGATGAAACCGATAATTGCACAGTACAGCTGCGATTCATCGATTCCCTACGTTTCATGGCATCGTCCCTGGATAAGTTGGTGAAAAATTTGGAATGCGAGCAGTTTGTTGAGATGAGGAAGTGTTTTCCCGACGACAAGCAGTTTTCATTTCTACGCAGGAAGGGTGTGTTCCCGTACAGGTATGTGACAGACGCTTCAGCGTTAAATAGGTCAAGTCTACCACCCCGAGAGGATTTCTATAATGATCTCACGAATACTGTGATTTCGTTGTCTGAGTACGATCACGCTCAGAATGTATGGAACGCCTTCCACATATGCACACTCGGCGAATACAGCGATCTTTATTTGAAAACAGACGTTTTATTATTAGCTGACGTGTTCGAAAATTTCCGGGGTGTGTGCTTGAAAACCTACGACTTGGAACCCTGCCAATATATGACAGCACCTAGTCTAAGCTGGGACGCCATGCTGAAACATACTGGGGTTAAACTGGATCTATTCACCGATGTAGAAATGCATACCTTAGTAAAGAAAGGGATTCGTGGTGGTCTAACTCAGTGCAGTCAACGATACGCTCACGCCAACAATAAGTACATGCACAATTTTAATTCTGAAGAGCCCTCAAGGTACTTGACGTATCTGGATGCTAATAATTTGTATGGATGGGCCATGTCACAACCGTTACCGATAAGCGGATTCCGGTGGTTGAAAGAAAAAGAGCTCAACCTCCTGAAAGCCCACATCGATGACATATCTGTAACAGGGGACAAGGGGTACATCCTGGAAGTAGATCTGGAGTATCCAGAAGACCTACACGGTCTTCATAACGATTTACCGTTTTGTCCACAGACCATGGTACCCCAACACCATCCTCCAAGACTCGAAGCTGCTCGCCACGTTGCTCAACAAGAGTCATTACGTCATACATTACAGAAACCTGCAGCAGGCGCTACGTAATGGTCTCCGGCTCACAGCAGTCCACCGGGTCATGGAATTTGACCAATCGCCTTGGTTAAAACCCTACATCGATTTGAACACCACCCTTAGGACATCTGCCAGAAATGCGTTTGAAAAGACTTTTCAAATTAATGAATAACGCAGTCTTTGGAAAAACGATGGAGAATGTCGACAAGAGGGTGGATGTAAAGATCGTACCCCGGTAGGAACACGATGGACAAAAATTGTGCGCGAGTGGACTTATCGCCCGCCCGAACTTTAACAGTAGTTTAGTGCTAGGTGAGGATTTGGTTATTATACAGATGGATAGGGTAAAAGTCACTTACAACAAGCCTATATATGCAGGTTTTTCAGTTTTAGATATTTCAAAGACCCTCATGTATGATTTTCATTATAACACCATGAAACATTTGTATGGAGCCAAACTCTCACTACTTTATACAGACACTGACTCTTTAGTGTATAGTATAGAAACAAAAGACTTGTATAGTGATATTAGTGCAAACATTAACAATTTCGACACTAGTGACTACCCTCGAGACAATAAATACAATATGCCTCTTGTGAACAAAAAGATCCCCGGCAAGTTTAAAGACGAGTTCAACGGCGACTTGGTGTTACAATTTGTTGGGACTAGGGCCAAGTCGTATTGCATCATTAGTGAGAAGGACACGATTAAAAAGATCAAGGGGGTATCGCGTGGTGTGGTGGCGGAGATTAGTGTGGATAGTTTTAAGGACATTGTGCATAATAATTCTGGTGCCCTTATGCATAGCATGGTATGTATTCGTAGTAAAAAACACGATTTGTACACCCAATTAATTAATAAAATTAGTTTATCGGCAGAAGATGATAAAAGGTACGTCATCCCTGGTAGTACTTCCACATATGCATGGGGGCATAAGGATATTAGATAGTTGTTTATATTTTATTGTGTATATATAGTATGTAAGTTAGTTATAAGCATATCTACCCTCCCCCATCCTTAAAATTTCCTTCATTCCCGGCGATATGTGTTTACCTCCACGTGGTCTCGCCGGACGGTAAAACATATTGTTGGATTAACAACAATATGTCTTATTGACTGAAAACACGTTTCCTCTCTTTTACTTTAATCTCTTTTTATTACAGGGCTATTTAAACAACCCATTAATCTCTTTTTTTGTTACAGGTTAACCTGCTTGGATTCGGCTACACACCGGGAATAATGTTATACTTTGTAAAAATTGTAATTAGTTTATTAAACTGTAAATCGGATAAAATAAATTATTAAACTTTTGTGTTCTTATTTTCTTTTGTGTTGGTTAAAGGACTGTAGATATTATTATTATCTCGAAAGATGAAAATGGTTAGTCGAAGAAAACTTTTTGGTCCAGATGTGTGTGGAAATGTGGATGCTGGTGGAAATGTGGCGCCAGGATGCCTGATTTTACTCTACTATCGTTGAAAAGGTAATTTTAAGGCGCATAACATTCACCTAATATTCAAAATGGCGGCCATAAGAAAAACAAAAGTTGTGGGCGTTTCCTCGAAAACAAAAGACAGTCGAATGATTCTGTTTATGCTAAAATACTTCTTTTAGAAAAGTGTCTTAATAATGTGCAAGTCTTGTGATGGTGCGACTTATGATTCATGTTTTATTATCAAAAAACAAAATCCGCCATTTTTAGTTTTCTTCGAATATCTCCAAAACCAGACAACTTACACCAATTTTGTAAACGGATACAAAACTGGCCTGGATTCCTCCAAATCTTTCCCCATTTAACCCAATTTCTACCTCTTATAATAACTGAAATCACAATGTAGAGACTCGAAATTTGGACACACTGTATATTGACCTGTACCAATATTTTTAGGAAGTTATAAGTGTATGTTCCACCGGTATAGAAGATCAGGATTAACCTCCCCTTGGCACACCCAACGGAAAATGGTTTTGGTAAGCCCAAAATACAAAAAATTAAATATCGACTTTTTCAATATTGGGAGGGGTCAGAATTCGTTAGATCGCTATGTGATACTAACAATAACCACCGTCAGGCACACCAGAATATAAAATTTCAGATTCCAACCGCGGCGAAAAATAGTATTGATAAGCCTCAAAGTACAAAATACCTTTATAGACTTTTTAATATTTTCAAGAAGTTATTAGAACCGTTCGATCGGTATAGGATACCAATATTATGCACCCCAAGGTAAAACCGACTCTAAAATTTCAGGTTCCTAATCGCGACTAAAGATAGCTTTTATAAGCTCCAAAGTTCAAAAAATTAATTACCGTCTTTTTTCAATATTTTCGGGAAGTTACTAGAATGTGATCCATTGCTATAGGAAACCAACATTAGCCACCCCAAGGCACTCTGAATATAAAATTTCAGGCTTTGACGCGACCGAAAATTGTTTTGGTAAGCTACAAAATACAAAAACATTAATTTGCGACTTTTTTCAACATTTTTGGTAAATTATAAGAGCAGTTCGATCGGTATAGGATACCAACATTATGCATCCCAAGGCACACCCGACTCTAAAATATCAGGTTCCTAAACGCGACTAAAGATAGTTTTTTTAAGCTACAAAGTTCAAAAAATTAGTTACCTTATTTTTCTCAATATTTTCGGGGAAGTTACTAGAGTGTGATCGATTGCTATAGGAAAACAACATTAGCCACCCCAAGACACGCTCAAATATAAAATTTCAGGTTTCGACGCAAAATAGTTTTGATGCGCTACAAAATACAAAACAGTAATTTTTAAAATATTTTCGGCAAGTTATTAGAGTGCGTTCGATTGTTTTAGAATACTAATTAACTACACTAAAGCACACTCAAATGAAAAACTTCATCTTCTTAAACACATCGGAAAATAGTTTTGATAAGTTCCAGTGTCCAAAAAATTAATTACGGCTTTCATCAATATTACCAATATTAAACACCCCAAGGTACACCAATGTGTAGAATTTTAGATTCCAAAACGGGACGGAAAATAGTTTTGATAAGCCCTAACCTATAAATAATTAAACATCGACTTTTTTTAATATTTTCGGAAATTTGTTAAAGTGTAATCGATTGCTTTAGGATACCAAGATTAGCCCGCACCAAGGCACAACTAAATGTAAAATTTCAGGTTCCTAACGCGACGCAAAACGGTTTTGATAAGCTTCAAAGTACAAAACATAATTATCAACTTATTTCAGTACCTTCGGGAAGTTAGTAGAGAGCCACCGACTGCTAAAGAATACCTACATTAACCACCACCAGGAAGTTTTTAGAGTGCGTTCGATCGCTATACGATACCAGCAAGCCACACCCAAATGTAATATTGCAGGTTCCTAAACGAGACGAAAAATAGTTTTGGTAAGCTCCAAAGCACAAAAATTATATATCGACTTTTTTCAATACTTTCGAAAAGTTATAAAAGTATGTTCCACCGCTATAGAAAACCAACATTCACAACTCCCATCAACACCCGAATATACAATTTCAGGTTCCTAAACCCGACGGATAATGGTTTTGGTAAACCCCAAAGTACAAAAAATTAATTATCGACTATTTCAATATTTTGGAAGGTTGTCGGAATTCGTTCCATCGTTATGGGATACTAACAGTAACCACCGTCAGGCACACCTGAATATAAAATTCATATTCCTAAACGCGGCGAAAAATAGTTTTGATAAGCCTCAAAGTACAAAACACTAACTATCGACTTCTTCAATATTTTTGGGAAGTTATTAGAGACGTTCGATCGGTATAGGATACCAATATTATGCAGTGTGATCGATTGCTATAGGAACCTACATTAGCCACCGCGAGGCATACCCGAATAAAAAAATTTCAGGTTTCGACGCGACGGAAAATAGTTTTGATAAGCTACATAATATAAAACATTCAATTTCGACTTTTTTTATATTTTCGGGAAGTTATTAGAGTGTGTTCGATCGCTTTAAAATACCAACATTAACTACCCTAAAGCACACTCAAATGAAAATTTTCATGTTCCTAAACACAACGGAAAATAGTTTTGATAAGCACCAAAGTACAAAAAAATTTTTACGGCTTTTATCAATATTACCAATATTAAACACTCCAGGGAACACACATGTGTAAAATTTTAGGTTCTAAAATTGGTTCCACCCCAAAACGAAAGCGTATGTAAAATTTCAGGTTTAAACGCGACGGAAAATAGTTTTGATTAGCTATAAAATACAAAACATTACTTTGAGACTTTTTCATTATTTTCCAAAGTATAAAAACTATATATCGATTTTTTTTAATATTATCGGGAAGTTATAAGAGCGTGCGTTTGGTCGCTATAGAATACCGACATTAACCACCTCAGGACCCACCCGAATGTAAAATCTCAGGTTCCAAAATGTGACGGAAAATAGTTTTGATAAACCCCAAAGTGCAAAACACTATTTATCGACTGTTTCTAATATTTTCGGAAAGTTATTCGAGTGCGTACGATCGTTATAGGATACAAGCATTAATCGCACAAAAGCACACATAAATTTAAAATTTCATGCTTCCAAACGCGACGAAAAAGTTTTGATAAGCTCCAAAGCTTAAAAATTTAATAATCGATTTTTTCAATATTTTTAGAAAGTTATTAGAGTACGTTCGATCACTATAAGATACCAACATTAATCACCCCAAGGCGTACCCGAATGTAAAATTTCATGTTTATACGCGACGGAAAATAGATTTGATAAGCTATAAAATACAAAACATTAATTTGCGACTTTTTCATTATTTTAAGGGTGCGTTTGATCGCTATAGATACCAACATTAACTATATCAAGGTACAACCGAATGTAAAATTTCAGAGTACTAAACGCGACGCAAAATAGTTCTGATAAGCATCAAAGTACAAAACATAATTATCAATTCATTTCTATATTTTCGGGAAGTTAGTAGAGAGCGATCGATTGCTATAGGATACCACTATTAACCACCCCAAGGCTTACGAGAATGCAAAATTTGAGAGAGGTTCCTAAACGTGACGAAAAATAGTTTTGTAAGCTCCAAGGTACAAAAAAAAAAGTGAGTTTTTCAATATTTTCTGAAAGTTATTAGAGCGGGATAGATTACTATAAGATACTTATATTAACCACCCCAACACACCCGACTGCAAAATTTTCAGGTTCCTAAACGTGAAGGATAATGGTTTTAATAAGCTCTAAAGTACAAAAAATTGAACATGACTTTTTCAGTATTTTCGGAATTATAGTGTGCGTACGATCGCTTTAAATTGTTAGTATTAACTACCCCATGGCACATCCGAGTGTAAAATTTCAGGTTCCTAAACTAGACGAAAGATAGTTTTGCTTAGCTACAAAGTAAAAGAATTAATTAACGATTTTTTCAGTATTTTCAGGGACTCTATTAAAGTGCTATCAATGGCTATAGTATGCCAATATTAACCAAACCAAGACGTACCTGCCTGTTAAACTTTCGGTTTCTAACCGCGACGGTAAATGATTCCGATAAGCTCCAAGATACAAAAAATTAATAATCACCTTTTTTTTAGTACTTTCAGGAATTTATTAGAACGCGATCGATTTCTATAGAATCCCAATATTAACTAAACCAACGGACACACAGCTGTCTTCAAAGACCTATACGTGACGGAAAATAGTTTTGATAAACTCCAAGACAATAAACCTAATTATCGATTTTTTTTTAGTATTTTCGGGAATTTATTAGAGTGCAAGAACAAAACTATCGTCATTAAGATAAGCAAACTAAAATCTGTGCTTAATTAAATTGCATTTACAATCATTAAAAATGTAATTGCTTCAATTAATTATATAGTTGACATATGTGTATAGATATATCTCTTTAAAATACTTATTCTCGTTAAAAAAACACCATATGAGTTTCAAACAAAACATATTCTAGAATTTTCGGTTACTTAAAAAGATAATACATCATGCATCATCGACGGAATTCTTACATCAGTCGTGGATAATTTTCGAGACTACACTAAAATGGATTGGCAAAATGACGTAGTTAGAATTGATGTATATAAACGGAAGTAATCTTCGACATTGATATTCCTGATGAAAGAGAGTACGCAAAATTTAATTGATTAGAAATAAAGGTACACCTTGCAATTGATTTTCTAACTTCAAATAGAGACTTAAGATGCAACCAGTAAGTATTTTATACCGTTGGTGATAATGAAAATCAGGTTTTGATAAGCACTATTTTCACAAGTATAAACTTTGAATTTTCTATGTTTGTAACTGATAAGAATATTCAAATATTTGTAACTCAAATTAAAATAAGTTCTTAATCTTATCAAAAATTCTTTTGTGAAACGGATAATTACCAGCAAATTTTGAGACAGAGTTCGAAGCATTTTGACCTTTACTAAATGAGCTGTGCAGCGTCATTGGCCAATTACACTCACAAATGTGGTAATAAAGGATCTGTTGCAAGCTACTATTAGGCAACCCGTTAAACACACAAGCGCCGCAAGCACTGTATATTCTCCATGGACCGGGAAGCTTCTAGCAATTACTGGAGGATGAGTCATCCTTTTTAATTCACGGTATAAATAAGACCGATGATGAAGTACAGGGTTAGTCTATATCAGAATGTCGAACATAAATTATATCGTGTAAAGTTAAATAGTTGAGCTTTTGGAAGTCCAAGAGTAAACATAAATGTTATGTGCACGTGTCTAATGTACATGAAGCTTGTAGAATACATAAATAGACAGAAGTGTATTAAATAAATAGTTGTGTTAGTGTTGTTAATGGACCAATCCTTAAGAAGTTAGTTTAAGAAGATATTAGTGCTTGTAAATTCATTAGTGTGATAGTGCTTCATTGTTAATTGCGCTGAAAACATCTATAAATAAAGCATATACTGTTAATTAGACTTGTGAACAGTGAGTAATAAAGACTCTTGTTATTACTTGTTTTAAATTAGTGAAAAGCGGTAGTAGTAGCCCGCTACAGATCGGTAAATCATTCACATATCAATTAAAGAGGATTTTGTATCTGTTAACAAAGTTTAGCTAAGGATTATTTTTAAGTAACATTTAGGAATAATTTTCTGTATGAACTTAAGATGTGAACTGTTTTATAAATTCTTTTGTATAAAAGAAAAATGTTTTTGAATGCATATGTGTCTTGAGATTTTCGTGTTTCATTTCATTTTCGTACATTCCACAGCGTAATTTCTGTTGAGCTAGCCAGGCAAGGAAAAAAAGTAAGATAATAATTTCATATTTCCTATTGCATTCTTATAAATACAGTTTGCTGTACATAGGTCACAGCTATAATTTAGTGGGCGTTTCTACTCATAGGCGAGTCATGGCATATTACCGACTCCAACGCATAAGCTTAGTCACATGCAATATATAAAATAATATGCGACATTTCGCATTAAATTGTACCAACTAAATTTTATAAAAGTCTATACGAAGTGAAAGTGTGCACTCTAACAGTCTTTTCTTGTAGTGAAGACGGCTTTCCTTATCACCCTATCATAAAGAACATACTGCTGAAGTGTGGACAATTCTCATGTAAAACCAATACAAAAAAACGATAGTGTGTTGCGCCACGACTCAATCTGAGCGTCGCAGTCCACTTCTGATTCTCGTGAAGTTGTTGCGTGGTTTCAAATTTCGTATATTCGTACTTAATTCTACCAACTGACTCCTTCCGACTGCCGAATACCCTTACCTACGCGATACACAATATGATCGTTTATTCGATGAATCGCATTCAACTTATTTACCACACAATCTTAAAACTAATTTACAACAATCTCTGATTTCCAAGATTAAAATATTTTGCTTACAGTGTTTTCACGCAAGTGTCGTTACAGTTACCCCAAAAATTTTGAGAGTAATCGAGCAAGCTTAATTTACGATTAAAATTTTCAAATGAGGTGGTTTGTTTCCTATAATTAATTCTTAAGATTTACATTACCTATTATGCTACATGTCTAAAAATTGTCACACGCACACTTTATTTTACAGTTTTACAGGTTCGCCAGTATATCTTTACAAACTTACAATACTGCCCCCGGCTGCTTAATCCCCTCCACATACCTTACATGTGATTTTCCCATACTCCACACGAAGGCACTACATTGGTCAGGAAGCGATTTCTTCTTTACCTGAAAAATTTTTGAATTTTGCCGAACCCTTGCTGTTCCAAGCAAGGTAGGAATATTTAACGTATGTGACAACACTCACACACGGTACCTACATTTTACCTCTCATCCGAACGAGGGCGTATTTTTAGGAAAAATGCTCACCTAACATTTTTCAAACAGACCGTGTCGGGATTCAACGCCGGGACCTTGGCCGTAGTAGTCACACGTAAACCACCTACGCCACGGAGCCGTCTCCCCTTCTCATTCAACTGAATATCGGTGAAATAGAGCATGTAATTAGAAAATAATAGAAGAGGAACCGAGCTGTATATAAAATGTTGTAGGAATTTCAGATAACTGTGTAGGCTAGTTCAGAACATAAATAAGTGTAGGTACGCGTTCAACTAGTTTCAAGAAAGAAAATCTAATGACAACAAAATAAGTGCACTTAACTCTGATGATTATTATAAACAACTACAGGTGTGGGTTGTAAAATATTTTTAATTAAAGTTGATTGTGCGAAATGATATATTGAAAAACCATTAATTCGACAAATGTTCAGGTGTTGGGGAAAGTTGACAGCAACAGGCTGCTTATCCCGCTTCACATGCCACTGAATATCGCGGAAATAGTGTATATAACTGTAAAACAATAGAAGGTGACCGAACTACATCTAATAAGAAAGAGCAGCGGATATGCTCAAAGACAACAAACAGAGCCAAGAAAAAAATTGTTCAAAGTATATGCGTGGAGCACAGCACAGTACGTCTATGAAATAGGGGCAGTAGGAAAAGCAGACAGAAAGAGATAAGCTTTTTGGAATGTTGTGCTTCAGATGTATAAGGATGATAGCATGGACAGACAAAGTTAATAACAAATAGGTTATAGAAATAGTAGAGGAAGAAAGATATCTGTGGAAAACAAAAAAAAATTAGAGAAATAGAAGAGTAAGATACGTTGTAAGGCATTTTTGGGGAATAGTACGGGATATATTACAAACAGAGATAGGAAAAAAGAAGTAGAGGTTGACCGAAACCAGACTTTTGCACGCAGATAGTGATAGATGCAGACTGAACAAATTTCAGGGAAATGTGTAGGTAGTTCGGAATAAGAAATAATCAGGTTACGCGTCTAACCAGTTCCAGGACTGAAGACCTAATGATGATGAATTATTATGTTATCAACTCTTGACGTATCCTGGGCCGTAAATATGGTAATGTGGAGGATGCCCCCCTCCAGTTGTGGTTGTCGGTAAATTTTCCACTTTAGTAGGCAAGTTTTCTGCTTTATTCGGCATTTTTTGGACACTTATTTTCGTGTTCGCTTACTAATACTTGGGTATTTACATAAAATGTAATGCCTACATATGCGCTATTAGTTTCGTCGGCAAATTTTCAACACAACACCACCCTGCCACCACGCCACTCCCACCCATTATGTGATCTACTTACGGCCCTCGACATATCTGATTTGTTTGCATTTTTCTTTCAAGTTTGTTAACCTCCGCGAGTTAAGGTTCGGGCCTTTGAAGCTGTGTTTTTAAAAAAACAACTTCAAACTCTTAACACATTTATTTGATTTGAAACAGAAATTATGGTGAAATTTGTAATAACTTGTACATAATAACTTTAATAAAAAATAATTAATTGTACTGGTGAGTAGCTTGAACAACGAAGTATGGAGTTCGAAGACTGACTGCCGGGCATTGAGCTCCCGGGCTTTATATAATAACCTGCCCCTCACACGGCTGTGGGAACTTGCAGATCTTATGTCTGCGTTTCTCTTAATTGTACACTTTATTACAATGTAACAACTTAATTTTAAGTAATTGCGGTATGTTAACTGCCTGTGACCTGCCACCTGCAGTATCACTGCCCTCACGGATGCAAAGTTGCATGTCCGTTCTCATGAACTGTCGATAACCTCTCTGGGTTATCCTTGTATTACAATGTTGCAATGAACTTATTCTTATTTAACAATTTCTAATAATTCCTATTAGATTCAATATTTCAATATATATATATATATATATATATATATGTAATTGGGGGATACATAACTCCTCCCACCGTAAATGAAAAATTAAGGTTTTAATTAATTTTTAAATACATAAAATTCATTATTCAAATTCATTTAAAATTCATTGTTTCTAAGGGTATACTTATTGTTGTTAGACTTTTACGCGTGGATTTAGTTTAACGAGAATTTCCGATAATTAGAAATGGAGCCCACGGCAAATTAAGATGGAAGGTGGCTCTAAGTTGAGGAAATCTCAAAGGCAAGCGGCTAGTCGAACTATATGCTCTGGGTAGAGAATGAGCTGTGGGTCGGGGTGTAATTGCAACCACTAATAATAAGAATAAGGCGCCACCGTATTTTTTTATACTGAGAAGACCTGAAACAAGTCCCTTGTACAAGGCTAATGCGGAAACCTATTTTCTATGACCGCTATATAATTTTTAAAGACCTCCTAATCTTTGAAGTATCTTACCTTATGGTTCGACCTTGACCTTAGCAATCCTGCACTGCACCTGTGAACAGATTAAACAAAGAAAAGCACTGTTTGTGCATTCAAATTCAAAAATAATTAAATACAATCAGAATCGACTTTCATTCCTCTTAAATAAAAGATAATCTTTAGTCCGAAAATAAGAATCTATTCTTTTGGTATCCAATAAAGTAATTTTTCGTTTACAAAAAAATATGTCTTCCTTAATAAGTTAATTTAAATTAGAAAGAGTTAATTACAATGGTACTGAAAGTATCCGTACCACTTACTATTTAATGAAGTTTATATAACAAATTGACAAAGCATAAAATTGCTTATTTAAAGAAAGAGTTAATTATGGTAAATTTACCTTAATTTCACAGTAGATAATTACAGTTAATTGTTCATAAAATATCAAATATAAAGATTCAATTTCTAAAGGTTTAAAATTATGAGAATTTAATTTATCTAATTAGTAGTGACATCTTCTGATGTTTCTTTGAGTTAATAAAAGAATTTGTAGAAACAAATTACAGTTTCATATCGTATGACTACGAAAAATATATCTGAGGTCTGGCCTTGACCTACATACGGTTAACACAAGTCGATTACAGCAAAATTTATCTCGTTACTACGTCGACAGTTCAGACAACATACGAACATAATTTTTTGTACATACCAGAGTTCCAATTTGCACCTATATACTTGCGTGAATGCTGACATATGTTTGAACAACGGAAAATTCCATTCCAAACAAACAGCTGCGCCGCTTACTGAAAAACCGTCATTTGGCTTCCATTAACTGCGTTTCTAGAATTCACACCACAAGAAAGCAAATGTTGTCTGTAATTGATCCGAACAACTTTATATATGTGATTCCATATTATACAAAGATACAATTGTTTTCCATCAACTTCGAATGAATACCATTCAGAAAAGAGCTTATTCACAATCTACGTTGCAATATAATTTAAATTCAAATTTAATAATCTCCAATGTTACATGTTTTAAATTTAATAGTTTCCAAAGTTACACTGAAAATTTTAATTAATATTTTATAGAAACAAATTCACTTACTGTTCCTAATAGCATACACGGGCAATTTTCCATCGTGCACGCCTCCAACAGCAAAAATCAATCACGGACATCGCTCCTAAGAACAACTTTCGACCTGCTTGAACCCCAGCTGTGTTGGAAGTGACCTGGCGGCTTGTTGCTGCCCAGTAACAAAGTTACGTTACGATTCCTGAGTGGAAGGGGATCCAGGAAGGATACCAAACAAAAGCTTTTATCTTGTCTCCGTAGAATTCAACTTTTAACATGAACTAAATACTAGTTCTTTATTGGACAATAGATATAATTATATTAAGTGGATTGGATAACATTATAATGTGTTATATTATTTAATATTTAATAAAAGGATTGATTATACAGATATATATATATGAGGTAGAAAATAAAATTGCTACATTGTTTCTTTTTTTCTCTTTGTTTCCTTAAATCTAGAACTGTTTCCTTCATTCTTATATCTAAGGTACATTTTGTAAAATACATATATAATTACAAAAATTATTAAAATGATCAATACAATTGTCCAAACACTTATATTATTTTAATGTAACTTTGGCGTTTTGAGTTCACTTAATTGTTCTTTATAACTTTCCACTAATTTCACTGCGTGGTTGAGGTCGTCTAAGTCTAGATGCTCTAGCTTCATAGGTTTCTTGATTATTCCTTCGTCTTCTTGTTCTATCTTGAACTGTAGTTCCGGTAGGTTTGCAAGTTTCTTTGTTGCTATGGGATCTTGATAAACTCTGATTACTTCGTCTTTCAATTTCACATAACAATCTTCTTTGAGGGAATTTAATTTGCTTCCGATTAATGCTTGGTTATTTTCATCTTGGTTGCAGTGGATGGTTGCTATTACTTCTGTTGGGAAAATGGCTATCCATTTGTTTACTGTAACTTTTTGAATTTTCATGTTAGTTATTTGCACTTGTTTGGCTTCACAGTTTTCGTAATGATTTGAGAATTTTAATAGTTGTACTTTACAAGGGCTGTCTTCTTTAATGGTTGTTGTCGTCATCGATTGACATAAATATTGGTTTGGTGTTACTTCAGTACATTTTTCGTTTGTATAACCATATCTCAGTTCATGTAGGGATAGGAATTTGGTTTTGGGTATGATTACTTGGTATGTGCTAGTAACCTTTGTTGGAAAAGCAAATAAATGATAATAATTATAATTGTTACTTTCTACTATTGGAATTTCTATTAAAAATATTATTTCGTTATTCTTAATGTATCCTTTTTACTATAGCTATTTTTTCAAATATTAGAATGTTCGATTCTGTTACATCAAAAGGTAATTTACTGTTAATTATAAGTGATCTAATTCTTATTAATTCGTTTAGTAAATCGGTTGGTTCAATAATGCTAGAGTGTAGGGTATTTAATTTTGCAAATGTTACTGCGTTTTCTAACGTTGCTAAAATTTGTTGCATTAAAGTAAGGGTGGATATTATTTGAGTAAATATTGTATTAAATCTAATTAAATCTCGCATGACTAACGAGGTAGTTTGCATGGTGGTTTCAAGGGTTTGCATTCGGTTGGCTATACTGTCCTGATTTCTTACTAACTTTCTCAATGTTTCGTTGAACTTTATAATCGTTGATTGGGTTAACGATAATTGGTTGCTGATTATGGTTTTTATGTCGTTTTGATTCTCAATTAATTGTTGTCTTGCGTTGTCATAACGTTCTGCATCTTGGTTATCTAAATTGCCTGTGATAGGTTTTATTATGTTACCTAATCCGTTGATTAGTCCTCTTTTTCGTCTCGTAGTTTGTTCGTTGGGTATTAGTCTATTAAGTTTATTTTCTATGTTTCTTAAAATGCTTTCTATTATACTGTTGTAATTCATCATTTCTATTGCGTATTCTTTTCCGAATTTTGCTGTGTCCATTGATTGCTTTAATCGGTCATAATTTTCTGTGATTGTTTGAAATTCTTGTTTTAATTCCGTTAGGTCGAATTTTTGTGCGAATGTCCAATAGTCGATCGTGTTTTGCATAATGCCTAATTTAATTGGTAGTATACCGGGGTTGTGTTTTATATCTTCTATTATTACTTGGTTGTCCGTTCTACCTGGGCGGAGGTTGACGGTAAGAGTGATGACTGTCCATCTGAAATTACAGGGTGTCTTAGGTTTTTCAAATGAATGTACTTTGTTATTTTACCGTTGTCTACTACTGCTATGTTTTTATTTGATATTTTCTTAATTTTGAATGATCCTAAATTTCTGGGTGCTGTTTTATATCGCTTGCTTTGAAAGTTTTTCTCATACACGGTTTGTCCTATTGAAAATTTATTTGTGTCCGTATTTTTATTTCGGGTTGTGGTAATACGTTCTTTATCGTTTTCTAATTTATCTTTTACCTTGTCATAAGTTATTTGTAGTTTTTGTTTGTGGTCTTTCGCATATTGTTGATATACTTCCTTATTGTAGTGTATGTCATAGGGATTTCGTGAATCTGAATGTCCTAAGGTCAATTCTAAGGGTGTAAAATTTGTTGATGAGTGAATTGTGTTATTATAGGCGATTAGTGCGTATGACATTAAATTGGTTATATGTTCCTTTTTATAATTTATCCTTAATAATCGAATTTGTTCTAACAGGGTTAAATGTAGTCGTTCAATTAGTCCGTTTGATTCAGGGTGGTTTTCCGTTATGAAATGAATTTTTATTTTGTGAAGTTCTAAAGTGTTTTGTATTGTCTCATTTTTAAATTCGCTACCATTGTCTAGAGTTATTGATTCGGGTGTTCCGTAAAATGTGAAATATTGTAAAAATCCTTGGGTCACGTCGATGCTATTTTTGGATGTGATTGGTATTGCTTGGCCTATTTTTGTGAATGCGTCTACAATTGTTAGATAGTTTTTTGCTTCTACTACTAGAGTATCGGCATGTAGTTTTTGAAATGGTTTGTCGGGTGTTTTGGTTAACATTAAGGGTATCTTTGGGGGTGTCCTATCGTATTTCGCTCTGTCACATAGTTCGCATTGGTTAATGAAGTCTGTGGTCAATTCCTTCATGTCTTTAAAATAATAACGTCTTACAAGTTGCTTTATTGTTTCGTTAATTCCACGATGGTTGATTTTTCCTTCGTGTTGATTCCTAATTACATCGTTTATTTCGTCAGGGTCGTCTAATGTTATTAATTTTCTAGTACATCTGATGAGTTCAGGGCCAGAGTTATTGAATAGTTTAATGTATAATTCTGAAAATCTTTGGTATAAATGTTCGGTGTTGAAATAGAAATAAAATCGTTTTTTCTCGGGGGTGTATTCTTTTAGAATTTTAATTATTTGTTCCTTATTGTTATCTATAGTTATTTGAATTTGGTATATCTTTTTGTTATCTACTTTTGTATATTTTACTGGATTGGGGTTATTTAAAACTTAGGTTATTATAAATTGGTTGGGTTTCATATCGATTGCTTCGTTTAAAATTTTAATCGCGTTTTATGGTTCTTCGTTTTGTGTCGAATGTATTGTGTCGATCTCGTCTGGATCTTCCCTTATTTCTGCTTCGTCTACGTTTCCTATAATGGATTCCGTTTCTAATGCATTGAGTTGGATTCTACTTAAAGCGTCTGCGTTGTTGTTATAAATTCCTTTTTTATATATAATTTCGTAATCGTACTCTTCGAGTCTGATTCTCCATCTTTGTAATTTTAAATTTGGTTCTTTCAGTTTGCATAGCCATACTAGTGGTCTATGATCGGTGTCTATGTAAAATTTTCTTCCGTATAAATAAGGTCTAAAATATTTTGTTGCCCAAATTATGGCTAATAATTCTTTTTCTATAGTACTATATTTTTGTTCGGTTTCATTTAGGGTTCTGGATGCGTAGCTGATGGGTTTATCGCTACCTACTTTTCCTTGGCTCAATACTGCGCCTAATGCTACATTCGATGCGTCTGTCGTCAGTATAAATGGTTTTGTAAAGTCTGGGTATTCTAATACAGGGTGATTCGTTAATATGTTTTTAATTTTGTCTACGGCTTTAATAAATTCCGAGGTGTGTTCAATTTTGTTTCCCTTTTTTAAACAGTTTGTCAGGGGTTTGGTTATCTGAGCGTAACCTTTAATGAATTTGCGGTAGTAACCACTAAGTCCTAGAAATCCTTTAATTTCTTTGGTTGTCTTTGGTAATGGGTAATTTAGAACTGCATTTGTTTTGTCTGGATTTGGCATTACTCTTTGGGGTGTTATTACATGTCCTAAAAATGATACTTCTTTTTGTAAAAATTCACTTTTGTCTACTTGTACTTTGAAATGTGCTTATCTAAGTCTTTCGAATACTTCTTTCAATCTTTCTATGTGTTCTACCAATGATGTGGAATAAACTATGATGTCGTCAAGGTATACAAGGCATTTTTCATTGTGTATTCCTCGTAGTATATTGTCCATGACTCTCTGGAAAGTAGCGGGTGCGTTCTTTAATCCAAATGGCATTCGTTTGTACTCGTAATGTCCTCTAGGTGTGCTGAAGGCTGTTTTTGATATGTCTTTTTCTTCCATCTCTACCTGATGGTATCCTGATGCTAGGTCTAATGTTGAAAAATATTGGCATTTGCCTAATTTGTCTAAAATTTCGGTAATATTTGGTAGTGGATATTTGTCATCTACCGTTTTTTCATTTAACTTTCTATAATCTATTACCATTCTGTACTTTCTCTTTCCGGTTGCGTCTAATTTCTTAGGTACTATTAACACGGGGCTGCTCCATGGTGAATTGGAGTGCTGGATTATGTCTTGGTCTAATAAGTCTGCTACTTGTCTGTCAGCTTCTTCTTGGCTTGCATGAGGTAGTCTATATGCTTTTGTAACAATTGGCTTGTCGTCTGTTAGCTCGATATTATGTTTTACTCTGTTGGTGAATGTTAATGGTATTCCTTCGCAGTGGAATATGTCTCGGTATTCAAAACATAAGTTTTTAATTGCTCTTTCTTCTTCTTGATTGATGTCGGTATTGAAGCGGATGTTAGTTAAATTTTCTCTTAACATTTTGTCATGTTCTATTGGGTTGTATTCGTTTTCTAAATTTTCGTCTATTTCCATTTCGTTAAAATTTAGTTCTTCTACGTTAATTGGGTCTGTCAATGATAATTCTACGGGATAGTCGTTTGAATTTAATATTGTTGTGGTTGCATAATTATCTTTTATTTGCACTAAAGCGGTTGGGGTTTCTACTCCTTGTTGAAAAGTCATATGATTTATTATTCCTAAATTTTTGTTAGATTTTACTGGGATTTTTATTTTTCTTTCCGTTCGGGGTTCTATAGTGTATTTTTGTTCAATTTGTGTGTTTTGAAATTTAATGGGGATTTTTCCGTATTTCGTTCTTAATAAGCGATTTTTAATTTCAATGTTGGCTCCTAATTTTCTTAGAAGGTCCATTCCGATTAATCCGTCATATTTGTCGTTAAATTCGAATACACAAAATTTATGTTTCATTTTAACATTAAATGTTCTCGGTAAGGGTATATTGGCTACGAATTGGTGTATTGTCGTTTGATGGGCTGTTTTAATTTTAAATGGTTCTCTTTCTACATAATCTAAATAATGTTTTTGTACGGTTCTGGGGCTAATTAATGTTTTAGAGGATCCAGTGTCGATTAATAGTTTGAATTTGGCGTGGGGTATTTCTATGTATGGTAGTACTAAGTGATTTATGTTATTTAAGTTTATTAAGTTTGGTTGTCTATGAATGGGTCCATTTGAAAATTTGAGTTCGAGTTTTCGTCGTCATACTCCTCGTAAGTTTCGTATTGTTCGTCACGTTCGTAAGTTTCTGCATGATTTGATTCATTGTTCGTAGGTGTCTCAATGTAATTATTCTGGTCAGTGTCAAATTTTTCTATTTCTTGATGGAATAATTCTTCCGATGTAAAATTACGTTTCTGATGAGGGTTTGGTCGGATATGTGTTATCTTTGTATGTTGTCTGGTGTTACCAGATGAGGTATCCATTGGTGTTGGTTTATAATAATTATTAGGGTTGTTATGATTATTAGTCATTGGTGTATTTCTATTGGGGTTTGCTGGTCTTTGTTGGTTTAGGTTTTGATTAAATCTTGGTTGGAATGCGGGTTTCGTAAAAGTTGGGTTAAATGTTGGTTTTGAAAAATGTTTATATTGATTATTAAAATTTGTATTGTTGAAACTTGGGTTATTAATTCGCGGTTGATTTGTTTGTGCGTTAAAGGGTGTGAATTTTTGTTGAGGGATTGTTTGTCTTGTGGCTTGTATGGTTTTTATTGGTGAATAACTTTTATTCGCGTTGGGGTTGTATAGTCTGTTGCGGTAATACATTACATTTTCTTCTTCTATGACTAGGTTCATAGCTTCTTCTAGATTTTGGGGTCGTTGAAATCTGATTTTATCCGATAGTCGTTCTGGTAAAGCGTTTATATACGTGTCCAGTGCCATTTCGTCATACATTTTTGTTTTTAAATGTCTAACGTTTTGATCGGGTTCTTCGATTTTTAATTTGGTTAGTATTAAACTTCTCACGTCTTGGCATTTCATTCCGAATTGGTAGGGGGATTGATTGTGTTCCATTCTAAGGTTTATTAGGTCTCGTACCACGCATTTTATGTTACGTTAGTCTCCAAAATATGCAATTAGTAGCTGTTTAAATTCTTGCCATTCTTGTAAATCGTCCCTACTGGCGATTAAGGTTAGTGCCCTTCCGGTTAGTTTACTTATTATCAAGCGTATAAGCAATGAATTTCTTTCGTTATCTCCGGGTTTGTAGAAGGTTTTTAGGAACATTTCGGCTGCTCCAATGAAATTTAAAAGATGTGCTTCCGTGCCATCAAATATCTGTATTGTCTCCAAATAGAGTCGCATGCCTGTGCTACTCATGTTGGTTAGGGTTGTTTTCGATTTTGGGTAATTTCAAAAAAAATTTTTTTTTTTTGAATTGATGTTTATTTCGCTATTTGTATCCTTATTTTTGCTTCGGATTTATTAATTTTCCGCTTGGGTTGTGAAATTTCAAATTTGGTAAAAATTGGGGTTGGTTTTGCTATTTGTAGCGTTATTTTTGCTTTGGTTTTATTAATTTTCCTTTTAGATTGGATAATTTCGAATTTTGTAAAAATTGGGGTTGGTTTTGCTATTTGTGATGTTAATTTTGCTTTGGTTTTATTAATTTTCCGTTTAGATTGGATAATTTTGAATTTTGTAAAAATTGGGGCTGGTTTTGCTATTTGTAATGTTAATTTTGCTTTGGTTTTATTAATTTTCCTTTTGGATTGGGTAATTTCAAATTTTGTAAAAATTGCGGTTGGTTTTGCTATTTGAGATGTTAATTTTGCTTTAGTTTTATTAATTTTCCTTTTTGATTGGATAATTTTGAATTTTGTAAAAATTGGGGTTGGGTTTTGCTATTTGTAATGTTAATTTTGCTTTGGTTTTATTAATTTTTCGTTTGGATTGGGTAATTTCGAATTTTGTAAAAAATTGGTGTTGATTTTCTATTTGTAATGTTAATTATGATTTGAATGTATTAATTTTTCGTTTGGATTGGATAGTTTCGAATCTTGCAAAATTGAGGTTGATTTAGCTTTTATTGTGTGTTTGTACTGCAATTTATTCGCTGTGGTGAATGCTGGGTGTAATTTCTTATTAAATGCTGGTTGCAGTTTTACGCGCTATTATTATTCCGTGATGGATTTAATTACTTATAATGCCGCTTTTATGGATTAATTACTTGTGGGTATTAATGCAAAAACTGCGTTACTTTAGTTCTGAAGGTTATTGCAATTCTCTGAGGTTTTAAGTGTATAATAAAGGATGCTTCTTTCGCGAGCTTTGCTTTCTTAGGTGGTTTTAAGTTACCGTAGTTTTAGTTAATGCAGAATGTTCTTGCTGTGGTTTATACAGTATTATAGAGGTCAATGGTTTAAATAATCGTTCCGTGATTGCTTTGAAGAATTAGCTTTAGCTTTGAAATTAATTTTGCGTTCTGTGTTTTTATTTTACCGGATTGAAAACGTGCTTTTGAATTGCGCTAGTTAATGTTTCTTAGTGAATGTGCGCCCGTTATTTTGGTTTACTTTTGAGTTTGTTTTAATAATTGTGGTAAGAATCTCTTAAATATCAAGTCTCATTTGCTTTTTAAGAAAATCTCTTTTACTTTTTCATAAAATGTTATACAGTCTCGTTTTTTGAAAATAATTCACTTTGTAACTATTTTCAAGAAAATATTCATAAAATAAAATTAATAACATAATAATAAATGGTAATCAATAATAATAATACTAGCATATATCAATTATAGTTTCTGGTTTAAAAAGGTATAAAATGGAAATGAACTTACATTAATTTCATCTGTTTCTTTGGTTGGCTCGATCGATGCTGTATCTTGTCCACCTTGGTTTGTTTGTTGGATTTAGACGATTCTTGTTCTTTGTCCAACTTGGTTTGGGTTCTGCCAAAATTTCGAATTAAAATTCTTGGTCACCAATCTTCCGATTTTTGGATTCTTAGTGCCCTTTTGACATCCGTTACGACTGCGCCAGTTAAGGTTCGGGCCTTTGGAGCTGTGTTTTTTAAAAAACAACTTCAAACTCTTAACACATTTATTTGATTTGAAACAGAAATTATGGTGAAATTTGGAATAACTTGTACATAATAACTTTAATAAAAAATAATTAATTGTACTGGTGAGTAGCTTGAACAACGAAGTATGGAGTTCGAAGACTGACTGCCGGGCATTGAGCTCCCGGGCTTTTATAATAACCTGCCCCTCACACGGCTGTGGGAGCTTGCAGATCTCACGTCTGCGTTTCTCTTAATTGTACACTTTATTACAATGTAACAACTTAATTCTAAGTATTTGCGGTATGTTAACCGCCTGTGACCTGCCACCTGCAGTATCACTGCTCTTACGGATGCAAAGTTGCATGTCCGTTCTCATGAACTGTCGATAACCTCTCTGGGTTATCCTTGTATTACAATGTTGCAATGAACTTATACTTTATTTAACAATTTCTAATAATTCCTATTAGATTCAATATTTCAATATATATATGTATATGTAATTGGGGGATACATAACTCGCGTTAATATGTTTCATGTTACGAACGATTAACCTATTTCTGAATTAACTTCAACTTCATTGCCATTACCTGAATTATTTGTACGTTTTATTTCGCTTGATTTTGTTGCCCCGATTGTGAATTCTTTCTCGGAATGCGAGTTATGTATCCCCCAATTACCTATATATATATATATATTGATATATTGAATCTAATAGGAATTATTAGAAATTGTTAAGTAAAAGTCTAAGTTCAATGCAACATTGTAACACAAGGATAACCCAGAGAGGTTATCGACAGTTCATGAGAACGGACATGCAACTTTGCATCCGTGAGGGCAGTGATACTGCAGGTGGCAGGTCACAGGCGGTCAACAGACCGCAATTACTTAGAATTAAGATTGATACATTGTAACAAAGTGTGAAGCAGACATGAGATCTGCAAGTTCCCACAAGCCGTGTGAGGGGCAGGTTATTATAAAAAGCCCGGGAGCTCAATGCCCGGCAGTTAGTCTGAGTTTACAGCTTTTGCATTGTTGTCTACCTAGACTACTCGCCCAGTACAATTAATTATATTTATTAAAGTTATTATGAACCAGCTATTCTAAATTTCATTGTAATTTCTGTTTAACTTATTAAAATAAATTTGTTAAAGTGTCGACGTTTTTTTTAAAAACACAGCTCCAAAGGCCCGAACTTTAGCTGGCGCAGTCGTAACGGATGTCAAAAGGGCACTGAGAATCCAAAAATCGGAAGATTGGTGACCAAGAATTTTAATTCGAAATTTTGGCAGAACCCAAACCAAGTTGGAGGAAGAACAAGCATAGTCTAAATCCAACAAACAAACCAAGGTGGACAAGATACAGCATCAGTCGAGCCCACCAAAGAAACAGATGAAATTAATGTAAGTTCATTTCCATACCTTTTTTTTAACCAGAAACTACAATTGATATATGCTAGTATTATAATTATTGATTACCATTTATTATTATTGTTTATGAATTTTATTTTTATGACTATTGTTTTGAAAATAATTACAAAGTGAATTATTTCCAAAAAAACTTATTTTAAGAAAGTATTAACCTATGAGACGAATGTTAAAGAGATATTTTTTTCTTTAAAAAGCAAATGAGACTTGAATTTAAAAAGAGATTTTCTTTTAAAAAATAAATGAGAATTGATATTAAGAGATTCTTACCACAATTATTAGAACGAAAATAATCCAAAAAATAACGGGCGCACATTCACTAACACCAAAATAAGAAACATTAACCAGCGCGATTCAAAAGCACGTTTTCAATCCGGTAAAATAAAAACACAGAACGCAAAATTAATTTCAAAGCTAAAGCTAATCCTTTAAAGCAATCACAAAACGATTAATTAAAACATTGACCTCTATAAAACTGTATGAACCACAGCAAGAACATTTTGCATTAACTAAAACTACGGTAATCTAAAACCACTGTAATCTAAAACGCCATCCGAAGAAAGCAAGAAAGCCTCCTTTATTACACATTTAAAACTCAGAGAAAATCGCTTTCAGAACATTGCATAGTATAAAGCAACGCAATTTACATTATTAAATCAATCATAAAAGCGCATGAAAATTACACGAGCTATAAATAAATTGCAGTACAAACACGGTATAAAATCTAAACGTCTGTCAATTAATTAATTAGCATTTATAAAGTGCACTATTCCAATACGAATGCAGAATAACGCTAAACGTTATCATACGCTCATAATTGGAACCTGAAAACGCACATAACGGAGAGTTCAATTACAAGTCGCGAACACCGAGATATTTAAAAATAAAACTAGACGTAACACTTTATGCAAAGTACGGAAAGTAAATTAGTAATTCCTATAAATTTCTATTAACACCTGTAAGTGTTAATAATCTCAACAAGTATAGTCATATGTACGCAATTATTACAAAGTAACAAAGATTATATCCTTAAGTATTCAATTTCAACAATAGAGTGTAGAAGAAATTAACCTCAAGTTATAATTAGAATACAAGACAGACAAACTGTACGTTTATGCAACTCAAAACCCACGGAAAGAGTATTAATTACGAGTTAACAGAACTGAACTAACGCAAAACAGAGTAAATACCGAGAGAAACTATCCTTCAGAAAGATAAAAACAAGCAAATCCAAGACTACGGTAATTAAATTCAACATTATCTCACGAGTACATCACCTCACTGTTTAATTAAATAGAAATAACAGCGACTACGATTTTAAAAATAACTCGACGTAGTCTAAACTTAAAATTAATAAATCCAAACCAAAATTAATATTACAAGTACGAAATTAACCTCAATTTTTACCAAATTTTTTACTTACCCAATCTAAACGTAAAATTAACAAATCCTAACCAAAAGTAACGCTGAAAAATAACAAAATAAATCTCAAACTCTACCAAAATTTTTATTTACCCAGTCTAAACTGAAAATTAACAAATACAAACCGAAATTAACGTTTCAAATAGGAAAATCATCCCCAATTTTTACAGAATTCAAAATTACCCAATCTAAATGAAAAATTAATAAAACCAAAGCAAAATTAACATCACAAATAGCAAAACAAACCCCAATTTTTACAAAACTCAAAGTTATTCAATCTAAAGGGAAAATTAATGAAACCAAAGCAAAATTAACGTCATAAAAAGCAAAACCAACCCCAATTTTTACAAAATTCGAAATTATTTAATCCAAAAGAAAAATTAATACATCCCAAGCATAATTAACGCTATAAATAGCAAAAACAACCCCAATTTCCACAAAATTTGAAATTTTACAACCCAAACGGAAAATTAGTAAATCCGAAGCGAAAATAACAATACAAATAGCGAAATAAAGCTTAATTCAAAAAAAAAAATTTTTTTAAAAATTCCCCAAAATCGAAAACAACCCTTAACCAACATGAGTAGCACAGAAATGCGACTCTATTTGGAGACAATACAGACATTTGATGGCACGGAAGCCCATCTCTCAAATTTCATTGGAGCATCTGAAATGTTCCTAAAAACCTTCTACAAACCCGGAGATGACCAAAGAAATTCATTGCTTATACGCTTGGTAATAAGTAAACTAACCGGAAGGGCACTAACCTTAATCGCCAGTAGGGACGATTTACAGGAATGGGAACAATTTAAACAACTACTAATTGCATATTTTGGAGACCAACATAACATAAAATGCCTGGTACGAGACCTAATAAACCTTAGAATGGAACACAACCAATCCCCCTACCAATTCGGAATGAAATGCCAAAACGTGAGAGGTTTAATTTTAACAAAATTAAAAATCGAAGAACCCGATCAAAACGTTAGACATTTAAAAACAAAAATGTATGACGAAATGGCACTAGACACATACATAAACGCTTTACCAGAACGACTATCGGATAAAATCAGATTCCAACGACCCCAGAATCTAGAAGAAGCTATGAGCCTAGTAATAGAAGAAGAAAATGTAATGTATTACCGCAACAGACTATACAACCCCAACGCGAATAAAAGTTATTCACCAATAGAAACCATACAAGCCACAAGACAAACAATCCCTCAACAAAAATTCACACCCTTTAACGCACAAACAAATCAACCGCGAAGTAATAACCCAAGTTTTAACAATACAAATTTTAATAATCAATATAACAATTTTTCAAGACCAACATTCAACCCAACTTTTACGAAACCCGCATTCCAACCAAGATTTAATCAGAACCAACAAAGACCAGCATTTAGCCCAAACCCCAATAGAAATACACCAATGACTAATAATCATAACAACCCTAATAATTATTATAAACCAACACCAATGGATACCTCATCTGGTAACACCAGACAACATACAAAGATAACACATATCCGACCAAACCCTCATCAGAAACGTAATTTTACATCGGAAGAATTATTCCATCAAGAAATAGAAAAATTTGACACTGACCAGAATAATTACATTGAGACACCTACGAACAATGAATCAAATCATGCAGAAACTTACGAACGTGACGAACAATACGAAACTTACGAGGAGTACGACGAAGAAAACTCGAACTCAAATTTTCAAATGGACCCATTCATAGACAACCAAACTTAATAAACTTAAATAACATAAATCACTTAGTATTACCATACATAGAAATACCCCACGCCAAATTCAAACTATTAATCGACACTGGATCCTCTAAAACATTAATTAGCCCCAGAACCGTACAAAAACATTATTTAGATTATGTAGAAAGAGAACCATTTAAAATTAAAACAGCCCATCAAACGACAATACACCAATTCGTAGCAAATATACCCTTACCGAGAACATTTAATGTTAAAATGAAACATAAATTTTGTGTATTCGAATTTAACGACAAATATGACGGATTAATCGGAATGGACCTTCTAAGAAAATTAGGAGCCAACATTGACATTAAAAATCGCTTATTAAGGACGAAATACGGAAAAATCCCAATTAAATTTCAAAACACACAAATTGAACAAAAATACACTATAGAACCCCGAACGGAAAGAAAAATAAAAATCCCAGTAAAATCTAACAAAAATTTAGGAATAATAAATCATATGACATTTCAACAAGGAGTAGAAACCCCAACCGCTTTAGTACAAATAAAAGATAATTATGCAACCACAACAATATTAAACTCAAACGACTATCCCGTAGAATTATCATTGACAGACCCAATTAACGTAGAAGAACTAAATTTTAACGAAATGGAAAAAGACGAAAATTTAGAAAACGATTACAACCCAATAGAACATGATGAAATGTTAAGAGAAAATTTAACTAACATCCGCTTTAATACCGATATCAATCAAGAAGAAGAAAGAGCAATTAAAAACTAATGTTTTGAATACCGAGACATATTCCATTGCGAAGGAATACCATTAACATTCACCAACACAGTAAAACATAATATCGAGTTAACAGACAATAAACGAATCTTTACAAAAGCATATAGACTACCTCATGCAAGCCAAGAAGAAGCTGACAGACAAGTAGCAGACTTATTAGACCAAGACATAATCCAGCACTCCAACTCACCATGGAGCAGCCCCGTGTTAATAGTACCTAAGAAATTAGACGCAACTGGAAAGAGAAAGTACAGAATGGTAATAGATTATAGAAAGTTAAATGAAAAAACGGTAGATGACAAATATCCATTACCAAATATAACCGAAATTTTAGACAAATTAGGCAAATGCCAATATTTTACAACATTAGACCTAGCATCAGGATACCATCAGGTAGAGATGGAAGAAAAAGACATATCAAAAACAGCCTTCAGCACACCTAGAGGACATTACGAGTACAAACGAATGCCATTTGGATTAAAGAACGCACCCGCTACTTTCCAGAGAGTCATGGACAATATACTACGAGGAATACACAATGAAAAATGCCTTGTATACCTTGACGACATCATAGTTTATTCTACATCATTGGTAGAACACATAGAAAGATTGAAAGAAGTATTCGAAAGACTTAGACAAGCACATTTTAAAGTACAATTAGACAAAAGTGAATTCTTACAAAAAGAAGTACCATTTTTAGGACATGTAATAACACCCCAAGGAGTAATGCCAAATCCAGACAAAACAAATGCAGTTCTAAATTACCCATTACCAAAGACAACCAAAGAAATTAAAGGATTTCTAGGACTTAGTGGTTACTACCGCAAATTCATTAAAGGTTACGCTCAGATAGCCAAACCCCTGACAAACTGTTTAAAAAAGGGAAACAAAATTGAACACACCCCGGAATTTATTAAAGCCGTAGACAAAATTAAAAACATATTAACGAATCACCCTATATTAGAATACCCAGACTTTACAAAACCATTTATACTGACGACAGACGCATCGAATGTAGCATTAGGCGCAGTATTGAGCCAAGGAAAAGTAGGTAGCGATAAACCCATCAGCTACGCATCCAGAACCCTAAATGAAGCCGAACAAAAATATAGTACTATGTAACATACTGTTTTAATAAGCTCTAATAGTTCTAGTATTCCTAAAAATAGTTAGTTTCTAGTTTAATTTTAGCATGCTAATTATTAGAATTGTAGCGGTTGCAGGATCACCCAAGTAGCTTCTCAGCGAAGTTCCCAGAAAGATCTAATCCAAGAGTTAATCAATTTTTCTAAAGGGCACTAAACATGTCAGATTAGTCCATATCTATGATTAGATGTCAGTCATGCTTTAGGATCCTATTTATGTCAGGGTGGTCTGAAGCAATTTTTCAATTAGCTGAGCACTCAACTAAAATCAATTCTGAGAGCTACGTGTGTGGTTATCTTAGGCATTGGCAGTTTTAATTAATTTTAAAGATTTACGACCGGCGCATCCTAAGCCGAGTAAGAGCGCCAAGAAAGGGGTTATTTTTCAATTAACTGAAATGTATATAAAGATTGCCAGCCGGTGGGAATCGGGGTTGTTTATTTCCAGACGCGTTAGAGGTTAAAGCTAACGGTTACTAGTGATGTGTTTATTTCTCTGCAGTCAAGTGCGGGCCGTTATGTTTTAAGTTATTTATTTCTCTGAGTAAGTAATTAGTATATGTGATATTACTATGAACTCAAGGCTGTGTTATGCAGCATAAGTCAGTTATTTGTTTAAAAACAGTATTTGTCGACTTCCATAAAATACAATTCCGGGTGAATGCCCAGTTCAAGTAAATTGATCCGTTTTATTATTTGCTTTGGAGACCGCATCGTTTTAGAAGGGTCTTCTATTATATTGTGTTTCGACGGTGTCAGAGGCCGTTAATCACTAATCCACGAGACTACCTGAGAATGCAAAGCTCAGGCCCGAAGTCAAGTTACGGTACCATTTGACCCTTGAGAAGGTCGTATTTTTCATGGTGTAGATGACCCCGTGGTTAAAAAGGGTCGTCGCACTATGCAAGTTAATTAGACTAGGGTAGCATTAATAAATTTTTGTTATTGGGGTGTGTACACCTAGAACTGTATCTATTCAAAATATGTTTGTTAGTTAAGTTTAGTTAAGTTGTGTTTGTGCTAGCCGGAGACTATAAGTGACTTATTTTCTGTTCTGCCATTTTGGTTCATCGCCCACGAACAAAGTGCGACGAGAGCTATTACCGCGATTGGTCCATGGGCCGTTTAATTCCCATGGTGGCGCCCTTTTGTACATAAGGTAATTACTTTATATTTTGTTATGCATATGTAATTAGTTGAAGTTTTAGTTAGTAGCTCATTCAATAAAACAATCGAATTTTCGTCTCAGTGTGTTTGTTTAATGAACCCCCCCTTCACCGACTGCTGCAGTTTGCGAGGCAACGTCCCGAAACGTGAGGGTACGATTGTGTTAGAGGTCCTGTTATTTATTATTTATTGTTAATTGGATACCCTCACGCGGTAGGTAAATATTAAAATTATAACTATAGAAAAAGAATTATTAGCCATAATTTGGGCAACAAAATATTTTAGACCTTATTTATACGGAAGAAAATTTTACATATACACCGATCATAGACCACTAGTATGGCTATGCAAACTGAAAGAACCGAATTCAAAATTACAAAGATGGAGAATCAGACTCGAACAGTATGATTACGAAATTATATACAAAAAAGGAATTTATAACAACAACGCAGACGCTTTAAGTAGAATTCAACTCAATGCATTAGAAACTGAATCCATTATAGGAAACGTAGACGAAGCAGAAATAAGGGAAGATCCAGACGAGATCGACACAATACATTTGACACAAAACGAAGAACCAAAAAACGCGATTAAAATTTTAAACGAAGCAATCGATATGAAACCCAATCAATTTATAATAACCGAAGTTTTAAATAACCCCAATCCAGTAAAATATACAAAAGTAGATAACAAAAAGATATATCAAATTCAAATAACAAAAGATGACAACGAGGAACAAATAATTAAAATTCTAAAGAATACACCCCGAGAAAAACGATTTTATTTTTATTTCAACACCGAACATTTATACCAAAGATTTTCAGAATTATACATTAAACTATTCAACAACTCTGGACCTGAACTCATCAGATGTACTAGAAAACTAATAACACTAGACGATCCTGACGAAATAAACGATGTAATTAGAAATCAACACGAAGGAAAAACCAACCATCGTGGAATTAACGAAACAATAAAACAACTCATAAGACGTTATTATTTTAAAGACATGAAGGACTTGACCACAGATTTCATTAACCAATGCGAATTATGTGACAAAGCGAAATACGATATGAAACCCCCAAAGATACCCTTAATGTTAACCAAAACACCCGACAAACCATTTCAAAAACTACATGCCGATACTCTAGTAGTAGAAGCGCAAAACTATCTAACAATTATAGTCGCATTTACAAAAATAGGCCAAGCAGTACCAATCACATCCAAAAATAGCATTGACGTGACCCAAGGATTTTTACAATATTTCACATTTTACGGAACACCCGAATCAATCACTTTAGACAATGGTAGCGAATTTAAAAACGAGACAATACAAAACACTTTAGAACTCCACAAAATAAAAATTCATTTCATAACGGAAAACCACCCTGAATCAAACGGACTAATCGAACGATTACATTTAACCCTGTTAGAACAAATTCGATTATTAAGAATAAATTATAAAAAGGAACATATAACCAATTTAATGTCATACGCACTAATCGCCTATAATAACACAATTCACTCATCAACAAATTTTACACCCTTAGAATTAACCTTAGGACATTCAGATTCACGAAATCCCTATGACATACACTACAATAAAGAAGTATATCAACAATATGCGAAAGATCACAAACAAAAACTAAAAATAACTTATGACAAAGTAAAAGATAAACTAGAAAACGACAAGGAACGTATCACCACAACCCGAAATAAAAATACCGACTCAAATAAATTTTCAATAGGACAAACCGTGTATGAGAAAAACTTTCAAAGCAAGCGACATAAAACAGCACCCAGAAATTTAGGACCATTTAAAATTAAGAAAATATCAGATAAAAACATAGCAGTAGTAGATAACGGTAAAATAACAAAGTACATTCATTTGAAAAACCTAAGACACTCTGTAATTTCAGATGGACAGTCATCACCCTTACCGTCAACCTCCACCCAGGTAGAACGGACAACCAAGTAATAATAGAAGATATAAAAAACAACCCCGGTATACTACCAATTACATTAGGCAGTATGCAAAACCTAAATAACATTTTCAAAATTATATACCCTACACTCTAGCATTATTGAACCAACCGATTTATAAACGAATTAATAAGAATTAAATCACTTATAATTAACAGTAAATTAACTTTTGATGTAACAGAATCGAACATTCTAATATTTGAAAAGATAGCTATAGTAAAAGGCTACATTAAGAATAACGAAATAATATTTTTAATAGAAATCCCGATAGTAGAAAGTAACAATTATCAATATTATCATTTATTTGCTTTTCCAACAAAAGTTACTAGCACATACCAAGTAATCATACCCAAAACCAAATTCCTATCCCTAAATGAACTGAGATATGGTTATACAAACGAAAAATGTACTGAAGTAACACCAAACCAATATTTATGTCAATCGATGACGACAACAACCATTCAAGAAGACAGCCCTTGTGAAGTACAACTATTAAAATTCTCAAATCATTACGAAAACTGTGAAACCAAACAAGTGCAAATAACTAATATGAAAATTCAAAAAGTTACAGATAACAAATGGATAGCCATTTTCCCAACAGAAGTAATAGCAACCATCAACTGCAATCAAGATGAAAATAATCAAGCATTAATCGGAAGCAAACTAATTACCCTCAAAGAAGATTGTTATGTGAAATTGAAAGATGAAGTAATCAGAGTTTACCAAGATCCCATAGCAACAAAGAAACTTGCAAACCTACCGGAACTACAGTTCAAGATACAACAAGAAGACGAAGAAATAATCAAGAAACCTATGAAGCTAGAGCATCTAGACTTAGACGATCTCAACCACGCCGTGAAATTAGTGGAAAGTTATAAAGAATAATTAAGTGAACTCAAAACGCCAAAGTTACATTATAATTATATAAGTGTTTGGACAATTGTATTAATCATTTTAATAATTTTTGTAATTATATATGTATTTTACAAAATGTACCTTAGATATAAGAATGAAGAAAACAGTTCTAGATTTAAGGAAACAAAGAGAAAAAAGGAAACAATAAGTATACCCTTAGAAACAATGAATTTTAAATGAATTTGAATAATGAATTTTATGTATTTAAAAATTAAGAAAAACCTTAATTTTTCATTTACGGTGGGAGGAGTTATGTATCCCCCAATTACCTATATATATATATATATATATATATATATATATATATATTGATATATTGAATCTAATAGGAATTATTAGAAATTGTTAAGTAAAATTATAAGTTCAATGCAACATTGTAACACAAGGATAACCCAGAGAGGTTATCGACAGTTCATGAGAACGGACATGCAACTTTGCATCCGTGAGGGCAGTGATGCTGCAGGTGGCAGGTCACAGGCGGTCAACAGACCGCAATTACTTAGAATTAAGATTGATACATTGTAACAAAGTGTAAAGCAGACATGAGATCTGCAAGTTCCACAAGCCGTGTGAGGGCAGGTTATTATAAAAGCCCGGGAGCTCAATGCCCGGCAGTCAGTCTGAGTTTACAGCTTTTGCATTGTTGTCTACCTAGACTACTCGCCCAGTACAATTAATTATTTTTATTAAAGTTATTATGAACCAGCTATTCTAAATTTCATTGTAATTTCTGTTTAACTTATTAAAATAAATTTGTTAAAGTGTCGACGTTTTTTTTAAAAACACAGCTCCAAAGGCCCGAACTTTAACTTGCGAAATCATTAAACTATTCAATACCTATTTGAAAAGATAACAATAACCTATTCACAGTTATGACCTGGTATTTTCATCAAGGTAGTGATTCATTTTCTTTTGTCTTGTGCTTATTTATTTACTGTCAACTAACACAAAAGTAAGATTTCAATCGCCAACCCCTGACAGACAAAGCTCCTATTATTAACTTCGAATTAACTAAATTTCAAAAATTTTTACTGGTTGCAGCTCTCCAATCTGTATGACTAATAACCACTGCTTTTGACATTTCAGTCCACTTCCAAAGATAAACAAACAACAATATACTACAAAAACTTTACCTGAGCAAAGGATCGAAAGTTTCAAATTGGCGACCTCTCGAGCACAACGATGGCGTGTCAACTGTTATACCCTTTTTGTATATACTTCCCGCTCCTTTTTTAGTTTAGATTAAAATAAAGAATTAATTATTGCTTAATCATTTCTGCCACAACTAATATGATGATTATTCTCTTTCTCAGGGTCGTTTGTGGGTATCGCTCTATTCAAAACTTTCAACTTTTATATACATAAAGCCTAGCTATAAACAAAGAACACCTTTCTCTATAAATAAATAAATAAATAAAAACCAATAAAAAATACGATTCACTCTATTTAACTATTATTAAAACCACCTTGAATATTTTAATGCTAACAACGGAATTGAAAAGCATATTATAATGATTTATCAAATTCGAGCCCAACAGGAATTTGATCAATCTATCATAATATATATATATATATATATATATATATATATATATATATATATATATATATATATATATATATAAAATAATATGCGATATTGCGCATTAAATTGTACCAACTAAATTTTATACTTAGAGTGGCAGACACCATAGGGGTCGGTATGACATTCTAAGACATACTACTGCGATGTTGAAGGCAACGGATAACCACCACATTACCTCCCAAGTACACTGCGTACAGAAACTGTTAAACATGATGGCATCTTCTGGGGTAAAAAGTTCCGGAGGTAAAATAGTCGCCCATTCGGATCTCCGGGAGGGCACTACTTCGGGGGATGTGATCCGAAAGAATAGAAAAAGATCCGTTAACATTCTGCGAATCGGAGCGTGGAATGTCAGAAGTATGAAACAAGTAGGTAAGCTAGAGAACCTGAAACTCGAAATGGATAGGTTAGCACTAGACATAGTAAAAATTAGCGAAGTCCGCTGGCCAGAGGCGGGGGTTTTTGAAGTGGAGACTTCAGGGTAATTCATAAAGGATCAGAGGAAGGAAATTCGGGGATTCGGGGATAGTTATGCGAGAAAAGATAGGACGACGTGTAGAAAACTACTTACGCAAGAACGAAAGAGTACTCATGGTTAGAATTGATTCTAAACCAGTAAATACAGTAATAATACATGCCCACCTCTAGCTACAGTGAGGAAGAGGTAGAGGCGATCTACAAAGATATCGAAGACATACTAAGAAACGTAAAAGAACATGAAAATTTAATAATTATGGGAGATTTTAATGCAATGGTAAGTGAGGGTAGGGAAGGAGCGATAGTGGGTTTATTTGGTTTAGACACGAGAAATGACAGGGGAAATAGGCTGTTAGAATTTTGCGACAAGAACAACTTAACCATCACAAATACATTATCTCAACATCATGCTAGAAACGATACACGTGGAAGATGCCAGGAGATAGAGGAAGGTATCAAATAGATTACATTATTGTTAAACAACGGTTTAGAAATCAAGTAAAAGACTATAAAAGCTACCGGAAGCAGATATAGACACTGACCACAACATCGTAATTATGAAGGCCGCATTTAAATTTGAAAATCTGAAAAAGAGGAACGGAAAAGGTCACTTTGACTTTGAGAAGCTAAAAGATAAAGATATCCACGAAAGATTTGAATCCATTTTAAATGAGCTAGCTAGATTTGGATAGTTTTAAGTCGGCCCTTCAGGTCCCACTGGTAAGCAGAGTCGGCATCTGCTATCCGGTATTACGGATTCCTCCCCCTCTCATTTTTGCTCGTCTTGTTGATCGGGCACATTCTAAAGTCAACGCTAGGGATACCATTATTTGAACCCTGTTTTTAGTTTTCGTTTCAGTCTGTTACATTTTATTTAAGGTGAATTGATCATGAAGTTAGAGTAAATTAGAAGCACGTTTATTTTCGCGTTTGAACCCAATGTAGTACCTTCGGGTGGAACATTGGGATGTGGCCGCAAGTATAGCGGCCCTTATTCAAATTATAATTTATATCGGCTGTAGGCGGCTCCGTGGCGTAGTGGTATGTGTGTGACTAGTACGCCCAAGGTCCCGGGTTCGAATCACGACACTGTCCGCTTGAAAAATGTTAGGCGAGCATTTTTCACAAAAATACACCCTCGTTCGGATGAGAGGTAAAATGGAGGTCCCGTGTGTGAGTGTTGCTTGGAACAGCAAGGGTTCGGCAAAATTCCAAGTTTTCCAGATAAAAAGAACTCGCTTCCTGGCCAATGTAGTACTTTCGGGTGGAGCATTGGAAAAATCACATGTAATGTATATCGGCTGTTCTAAAAATTGCAGGGACGGTGTAGGGTAGCTCAAAACATAAATAAGCTGAGGTATAAGTCCAACCAGTTTCAAGACGTAAAACCCAATGACGACAAAATCAGTGCTCTTAAATTTGGTGATTATTATAAACAACTAAGTTGTTGGTTGTGAAATATTATTAACTAATGTTGATTGTGCGAAAGGAGCAGTTGGAAAAACTGTTAATTCGACAAAGGTTCAGGTGCTGGGGGAACTTTGCAGCCAAAGGCTGCTCACCCCCCCCTTCACATACCACTGAATAGCGGGAAAGTAGGGTGTACAACTGTAAAACCATAGAAGGTGACCGAACTGCATTAAACAAGAAAGAACAGCAGCTATGTTCAAAGACAACGAACATAGATACAAGAAGAAAACTGTTCAAAGCATAGTGTGGAGCACAGCACAGTACATCTATGAAATAGGGGCAGTAGGAAAAGCAGACGGAAAGAGATAGAAGCCTTCTGGAATGTTGTGCTTCAGATGTATGAGGTTGGTAGCATGGACAGACAAAGTTAATAACAAATAGGTTGTAGAAATAGTAGAGGAATAAAGATATCTGTGGAAAATGAAAAAATAGGAGAAATTGAAGGACATGATACGTTGTAAGGCATTTCTGGGGAATAGTACGAGATATACTACAAGCAGAGATGGGAAAAAAGAGGTGTAGAGGTAGACCGAGATCAGACTTTAGCACACAGATAGTGATAGATGCAGACTGTGCAAATTTCAGGGAAATGTATAGGTTGGTTCAGATTAGGAAACAATGAGGGGACGGGTCCAACCAGTTCTAGGACTGAAGACCTAATAATGATGATATAAGACGAAATAAAATAGAACGGGGATTCGTTCATTCATTCATTTTACGACATCGATCGTAACTTTGAATTATGAACATAATTATTTATATGAATACTACGAAAATTAAACGATCTTCAATGTAAATAATCTTAATACAAGAGTAACTGGTAACTTTAATAGATAAAAAATAAATGCAAACTGATATTTCTACTTCGATTGTTTGGAAATGGAAATCTGAAATGGAACTAGAAAGTATTCAATGCCGTTAATTACAATGGAAATGACATTTTTATAAGGCGCTATAAAGAAGTATTTGATAATCCCAATTGCAACTATAATTTGGTTTTGTTTTTTGTAGCCTAATAGTTATTTAGGCTAGAATAAGATTTTATAAAAATTGTCAAGGGGATAATTTCCAGCAATTTTTAGGTCAGAGTTCGAAGCATTTTGACTTTTACTAAATTATATGGCCGTCGTCATTGATCAATTATACTGACAAATGCTGTAATAAAGAATAGGTAAATTATCCCCAAAAAATTAAAGAATTCTTCAACTCATGTAGAAGATGTTTACATTCTGTAATTATTAACAAGGATTAGGTGAGGATTATTTTAATAAATAAGTAATCAGTAGATAGTTTCTGCCTAAGCTGTAAATTGTTTATATTGAATGTATGAGATTCTTTAGATAATGTGTGTAAAAGAAAGATGTTTTTGAATGCTTAGAGGACTGTTCGTAGATGTTTCTTGAAATTTCGTTTGATCTTTCTTTTGATCAAGTCCACAACATATTTTCCGCTGAACTAGCCAGGCACGGAAAAGGACACAGTCAGATAGTTTTTTTTTCTATTGCATTCGCAGCATCTTTTGTGGCTCAAGAGTAAATAAGGGTCACAGCAATATACAGTGTGCGTGATATCGGAAACCGTAAAAGTTACAACCACGGTTAAATTACAAAAAAGTTGTGCAATTTGGGGGTCAATAGTATGCTGTTGAGAAGTTCCCAAAAATCAGCTTACTTCTGGAAATATTCGAAAATATTCAAAATATGCCAATTTTGTTTTTATTTTTTTTAAAGTTATTTGAAAATATATAAAAAAGAAAAGGTACTTTGTTATTGCCACTGTTTTAGATGTATAAGACAGCGTAAACAAATTTTCTATAGAATGTTTCGTTTCGAAGGAATCATTATTAACTTTACTTTTTTATATGACTCGTAAAAAATACGCCCCCTATTAAATAGTATTTTCTACTACAAATTCAATGATGCACGGCATCGTATGGCTGCCATGTGTTTTTGTTTAAAAATAAAGGATTCTTAATAAATTTACAAGGTATTGGTGTTATTTTAGTAATTTAATTATTTTAATGTAACTAATCATGTTTTAAAGTCAATTGGAATAACTAAAAAACAGTCCTACACAATAAATTTTCAAACAGATTATTTCCATTTTCCATACGTAGTATGCTCGTCTCACTATAGAATCTAACACACGACCTCACATTTTAGGAAGTGAATTTATTAAATAGTAGGCGTTGAAACAAAATCAATTTTAGTGACATATTACTATTATTTGTGCTGCATTTTTTAATTCAATCTTAAGTTTTCTTCTGTAGCAAGTGTTTTTATGATTATTATTCTGAATTTTTAATTTATTTTGCATACAATGGAGGGAGATTGTTTTCCATCTGAAGGTAAATTTGATATGCTGTGCTGCTACATTTTATGTCAAAGAAATTGTATAGAAGCCGGACACATGTATTTGAACAAATACGCGGAAAGAAAACAACCTGGCAAGTCTATTATAAAATATTACATTTAAATATTCGCCTTTATCGTCCCATTTGGTCGTCAGTCTCTGTTTGTCGGATGCAGCCTTTCAAGAAAAATAGCCACTTTTAGTGATTTCGTGAATTCCCTATCTTCTCTTTTAACAGGGTTGTTGCTTTTATTACGGTAGCAATAAACAGTATTCCGAAAAGGAAATACAAAGGCGGTCTGAAGGATTGGTCGTATAATATTATGTCCATTTGAATAGGGTATAGAATCTTTTAGGTTTATTGTGAATGTTCGAAGTTCATTCTTGTAACACGTGTGTCTGTGACTATTGCCGCCTAATATTTTACTGACAATATACTTGTAAACGCTGTAATATAACTGTATTGTAAAATATCACGAAATGGTTCAACATTGAGCTGCCACTGTTGGGATGAATATTCCAAGAATTTATATTTTGAAAAAAGTATTGCATAGCACATGCCACCACTTCCTGCTATATTGTAACGAATGTTGTGCTTAAAAACTGTCGAACGCTTTCGTAATTTATACACTTTAATACTTTTTGCACGATTCGAGTTCTACATTTTATCTTCAACATGTCAGATTTTCATAGTGACGAAAGTGTTAAGGATGCGGACTATGCTCCGTTTTACGCTACACAAGTGGAACTAGCGCGATGTTATTGCGGCCGCGCTTCCTACCAAAAATGAAGATGGTTGTATTGCTATGGAAATTAAATGCAAATTCAAATCCTTTTTTCATTTTAAAGTGGTTTTCAAAGACAACAAAATAACAACTTGCATATTGTGCAAGAAAAGAAATGTAAACGTCGAGTTTAAAATGAGGACATCAAGTACAACAAGTTTAAAACTGCATATGCACAAAAACATCAAAAAGAATGTAGGATAATCTATCCCAGTCAGTCAGAACCAGAACTGAGCAACAAGTGTAAGACGAAGAAGCGTATATAGCATTATCCAAGGACACTTGTATTTATATAGGACGATGGTTACTTTCGAGTGCTAGGTAGCCGACCCTTCTTTTTTTAGAAGAGGGTTTATGAGTGCGGGGGGCGACGAGTGGGACGAGGCAGTGGAGTGTGGGGTTGAGCGCGGTTAGTTAGGTTTAAGAACTGTACTCGGAATTGTGATTACCTTTCAGCGATTAAAACATTCCATTTGATAAGTGTTATTAATCTTACACAGATTTTTTTACTATTAAAGAAACTCATTTAGTCACGAATCAGCTTACAGTACGTTGTGCTTAAATTCTTGGTTAGTGAGCACATTTCCTCAACTTTAAAAAAGTAATTTGCTTAGTTGTTTTTATTGTACCAATACAGTAATAAGTATATAATGTATTTCATGATACCAGAGATTATTCTAGACTGAATTTTTAGAATAAGTTTAATGATAATGTTTTTGGGTTTGTGTCCATAAGAGAATTTTTTATGAATTGCGGTTCCATTTTTGGTCTTTGAGCTCAATTTGCTTTCTTTAGTCAAAGGATAACCAAGTATTACTGTGTAATATAAATAAAGAGAAAACATGACCATCAAGCAAGACAAATAATAATGTCTATTTTAATTATATCACTATACTTTTTGGAAGACATGCATAGAAATTCAATTTTCGGATCCTGTTACTGCCGCGATGCTAAAATCCACTACAACAAGATTTGAAGACGAGATAAGTTCTCAAATAAAACAACAATTATTATTGTTTTCTTACTTTTTGTATCATAATAGGAAATAATAGTACGACCCAGGCTTTAAAATCTGCTTGATTTGTCAAGCCTTTCTAGATCATTAAAATTCGTACTGACACTGCATTTAGAAAATTTAATTTCTTATTAAGATCGACATTTGTGTTGATTTCGGGCTTAGTACCTGATCCTCCTGTAAAAAATCAATACTATTAGGTTGCCCAAATAGTGCCGCAACTTTCATAATCTGTGCCATCACGTAGGAATAGTGTACTTTGTGTGCCTTGGCGGAAGGGGAGGGAGTGTGTGTTTAACATTAGCTGACCCCTCTCCTCCGCGTACAGTAAAAACAAATAATTATAACAAATCAAATGCCCTCGTTTGCTAGGTTTGTACTAATTTTGCATCAAAAATTCAAAAAGTACATTTTATATTATGGTCAAATAAATATTAGTTTAATTTCAACAATAATTTATGATATTGTGATTTTATTCTCCTACTCACTATCAAGATTTTAGAACAAATATCATGAAAGTACAATAACGCATATTCTGATTTTTGTGGCACAAGTTAGCAGCAATTGAGGCGCTTTATTAACTATCAGTATGTCTTAAAACTGCGTACAGAAATCGTTAAACATGATGGCATCCTCTGAGGTAAAAAGTTCCGGAGGCAAAATAGTCGCCCATTCGAAACTCCGGGAGGGGACTACTTTGGGGGTGTGAACTAAAAGTATACAAAAAGATCCGTGAACATTCTGCGAGTCGGAGCGTGGAATGTCAAAAGTATAAAACAAGAAGGTAAGCTAGAAAACCTGAAATTCGAAATGGATAGGTTAGCACTAGACATAGTAGGAATCAGCGAAGTCCGCTGGCCAGAGACGGGGAATTTTTGGAGTGGAGACTTCATTCATACAAAATCAGAGGAAGAAAATTTGGGTGTGGGGATAGTTATGCGAAAAAAAAATAGGACGCCGTGTAGAAAACTACTTACAAAAGAACGAAAGAGTACTCATGGTTAGATTTGAATCTAAACCAGTAAATACAGTAATAATACAAGTATACATGCCCACCTCTAGCTACAGTGAGGAAGAGGTAGAGACGATCTACAAAGATATCGAAAACATACTAAGATACGTAAAAAAGCATGAAAATTTAATAATTACGGGGGATTTTAATGCTGTGGTAGGCGAGGGTAGGGAAGGAGCGGTAGTAGGTTTATTTGGTTTAGGCACGAGAAATGACAAAGGAAATAGGCTGGTAGAATTTTGTGAGAAGAAGAACTTAACCATCACAAATACATTATTTCAACATCATGCTAGAAGACGATACACATGGAAGATGCCAGGAGATATAGAAAGATATCAAATAGATTACATTATTGTTAAGCAACGGTTTAGAATTCAAGTAAAAGACTGTAGAAGCTACCCGGAAGCAGATATGGACACTGATCACAACATCGTAATTATGAAGGCCGCACTTAAATTTCAAAATCTGAAAAGGAGGAACGGAGAAGGGCACTTTGACTTTGAGAAACTAAAAGATAAAGATATCCATGAAAGATTTGAAAAAGCTCAAATGAATTGCTGAAAGATATCGGGAAAATTTCTGATACTAAGAAAGTAGAAACACAATGGAATAACATTAAATCCAGTTTAGACGTTGCGGCCAGATATATTCTGGGGTATACACAAAAAGAAAATAAGAAACCATGGATAACAAAGGATATCCTGAATTTAATAGAAGAAAGACGAAAATACAAAAATAGATCTGACAAAACATGAAAACAGAGATACAAAGCCATAAAAGGGGAAATTATTCGCAAATGCTGGAAAGCAAAAGAACAGTGGATCGATGAAAAGTGCAACGAGGTACAAACTAAGATGGAAATAAGAAAACATACAAATTAATTAGAAGGAATTTTAGGGATATTAAACCATATAGCAAAAATATAAGGGATGCGGGAGGAAATATTATAGAAAATGTAGCTAGATGGCAGGAATATATAGGGAATTTATATTCAGGAGAGGAATTAACAACGCTAGAACAAAAATCAGACATTGAAAATGATGACCTGGGATATCCTATACCTAGAGATGAGTTTGAACTAGTATTAAACAGTCTGAAAAATGGTAAGGCGCCGGGTACAAATAACGTGCAGCAGAAACTGTAAAAGCTGCTGGACAAGCAGTAACAGAACGTCTCTTCCGACTTGTAAGCTATATGTATGAGACAGGCGTGATGCCCAAAGATTTCAAACGTAACGTCATAGTAACTATACTAAAAGAAAGAGGCGCCGATAGATGTGAAAATTTTCGAACAATAAGCTTGACAGCACACGTTTCAAAAATATTAACTAGAATTGTACAAAGACGAATGGAAAAATGAGCTGAAGAAATACTGAGAGAAGATCAATTTGAGTTTAGGCGAAACATGGAGACACGGGAGGCTATTTTAGCTCTGAGGGTGATAATAGAGAAAACAATAGTGAAGGGGGAAAGCGTATATATAGAGTTTGTAGATATGGAAAAAGCATTCGACAATGTAAAATGGAAAAAAATGTTTGAAATACTCAAAAAGATTGGAATGAGTTTTAGGGAGAGACGGATAGTACATTGCTTACACAAAGAGCAGACAGCGGTAATAGAATTAGAGCAAGAAAGTAGAAAAGTAAATATTAGGAAAGGGGTGAGGCAAGGATGTGCCTTATCCCCATTAATTTTTAACTTGTACATAGAAGAAGCAATGAATACTGTCAAATGCAGAAATACATTTGGAATTAATATGCAGGAACAAAAGATTGATATGCTTAGATTTGCAGTTGATATAGCGGTATTAGCATCTAGCAAAGAAGAGTAAGAAGTTGCTCTTAATGAAATGGAAACAGTTCTAACGAAGAGATATGGTATAAAAATTAACAAAAATAAAACTAAAGTTCTAGTATGCAAAAGAGGAGAAAATAAATCAAAAACAAGAATATAAATAGGTAACCAGAACTTACAAGGGGTTAAGGATTTCTGCTACCTAGAAAGTCAAATAACGCAAGATGGGAAAAGCACAAAACATATAAAACAAAGATTGGCACAAGATCGTGCTACATTTAACAAGAAAAAGCGACTACTGTGTTCAAAATCCACAAACATAGACAAGGAAAAGATTGCTTAAAACATATGTGTGGAGCACAGCACTATATGGCTGTGAAGCCTGGACAGTTGGAGAAGCAGACAAGAAAAAGGTAGAAGACTTTGAAATGTGGTACTACAGACGCATGATGAAGATACCTTGGGCAGACAAAGTTAAGTACAAAGTGGTACTAGAAATGGTAGGGAAAGAAAGAACTATGTGGAAAACGGTAAAAAAGAGAAGGGATAAGATGATAGGCCACATACTAAGACATGAGGGAATAGTGCGGAATATATTAGAAGCAGAGATAGGAAAAAAAAGAGAAGTAGAGGTAGATCTAGGTTAGACTACTGCACACAGATAATGAAAGATGTAGGTTGTGAGAATTTCAAGGAAATGTGTAGGCTAGCTCAGAATAGAAATCAATGGAGGTACGCTTCCAACCAGCCGCAAGATGGAAAAACTAATGACAAAAATAATAACTGTGCTTAAACATGGTGATTATTATATACAACTACAGATATTGGTTTTGCAATATTCTCAACTAATATTAATTGTGCAAAAGGATTTACCTGAAAACTATTAATACGGCAAATGTCTAAGTGTTGGGGGATCCTTGGTAGCCACAGGCTGCTTAACCCCCTTCACATACAACTGAATCTCGGTGAAATAGTGCATATAATTAGAAAACAATAGAAGGGGATTGAGCTGTATATCGGCTGTGGCGACTCCGTGGCGTAGTGGTATGTGTGTGACTACTACGCCCAAGGTCCCGGGTTCGAATCCCGACACGGTCCGCTTGAAAAATGTTAGGCGAGCATTTTCACAAAAATACACCCTCGTTCGGATGAGAGGTAAAATGGAGGTCCCGTGTGTGAGTGTTGTCACGCACGTTAAAGATCCCTACCTTGCTTGGAACAGCAAGGGTTCAGCAAAATTTCAAATTTTCCAGGTAAAAAAAAAACTCGCTTCCTGGCCAATGTAGTACCTTCGGGTGGAGCATTGGAAAATCACATGTAATGTATATCGGCTGTTCTGAGAATTGCAGGGAACGGTGTAGGCTAGCTCAAAACATAAATAAGCTGAGGTATAAGTCCAACCAGTTTCAAGATGTAAAACCCAATGACGAAAATATAAGTGCTCTTAAATTTGGTGATTATTATAAACAACTAAGTTGTTGGTTGTGAAATATTTTTAACTAATGTTGATTGTGCGAAAGGAAAAATTGGAAAAACTTAATTCGACAAAGGTTCTGGTGCTGGGGGAACTTGGCAGCCAAAGGCTATTTACCCCCCTTCACATACCACTGAATATCGGGGATATTGGGTATATAACTGTAAAACGATAGAAGGTGACCGAACTGCATCAAACAAGAAAGAGCAGCAGCTATGTTCAAAGACAATAAACATAGATACAAGAAGAAAACTGTTCAAAACATAGTGTGGAGCACAACACAGTACATCTATGAAATAGGGGCAGTAAGAAAAGCAGACTGAAAAATATAAAAGCTTTCTGGAATGTTGTGCTTCAGATGTATGAAGAGGGTAGAATGGTTAGTTAATAACAAATAGGTTGTAGAAATAGTAGAGGAATAAAGATATCTCTCAAAAATGAAAAAATAAGAGTAATAGAAGGACAGGATACGTTCTAAGGCATTTCTGGGGAATAGTACGGTATATACTGCAAGCAGAGATAGAAAAGGAGAGGTAGTGATAGATGCAGACTGTGCAAATTGCAGGGAAATGTGTAGGTTGGTTCAGACTAGGAAACAATAAGGGTACGCGTCCAACCAGTTCTTGGACTGAAAACCTGATGATGATGATATTGTTTTAAAACATTTAGCCGTAAATTATAAAACATACTCACACATCAGAAGAACTAGAGCACAAATTATCGATATAATAAAATTGGTAAAGCTTTGTGGGGGTATCTTAACGCACGTTCTATATGTAATATAAATACATTTTGGTATGTCCTAAAGACACTCATTTCGGCTCGAATTCGAGCCGAATTTCGAGCCGAACTAACAATTTAATTTCGAGCCGAGCTCAACTTTAGTGATTTCGAGCCCAGCCGAGCAGACGCATAACTCGGATCGGCTCAGCTCGAGTCCATCAGTAGTCACAAAGCGATCCGTGCGTATGAAGTACGGCCAGATATTAACATCGCTTTGGATTTAATACGTGGTGTGGTATTTTTGGTACAAAGATAATAGATCCTTTTATTTATCGTGGTTTCCTATATTCAGACTGTTACCTTGACCTTCTGCGACACGATTTGGAAAATGCATTAGACAATTTGCCGTTCGGTGTTGTACACGATTGCTGGTTGCAACAAGATGGTACGCACATCCAGAGATGATTATTTAAATGAGCGGTTTCTAAGACAATTTATTGGCACTCATAAAACACCGGACTTAACCCCCTTGGAAGTTTTTGTGGGGTTAAGTATTCGGGGAAAATTTCGAAAATGAATAACAATTACTTCGATCTGTATTAGCAGCATTCAATAAAATAATTCTTAAAATGTTAAGTCGTGTGTTAGAAGATAAAGTGAGACCAGCATACTGCTGTCTAGAAAATGGAGGTAATCTGTTTGAACAGCTATTGAAGGACTATTCCAATTTGCTTCAAAACATGGTTGGTTACATTAATATAATTAAATTACTAAAATAACATCAAAACCTTGAAAATTTATTAGGAAGCCTTTTTCTCAAATAAAAACACATGGCAGCCATTCCATGGAGTATATCATTGAATTTGCAGTAAAAAATACTATTTAATAGAGAGCGTATTTTTTACGGGCCATATAAAAAAGTAAAGTTGATGATGATTTCTTCAAAACGAAACGTTCTATAGAAAATTTATAAACGCTGTTTTGTACATCTAAAACAGTGGCAATAGCAAAGTGTCTTTTGTTTCTTATACCTTTTCAAATTACTTAAAAAAAATATAAACACAATTGCAATATTTCGAATATTTTCGAATATTTCCGGAAGTAAGCCGAATTTTGGAATTTTCTCAACAGCATACCATCGAACCCCAAACTGCACAACTTTTTTGTAATTTAACCGTCATTGAAACTTTTACGGCTTCCGAGATCCTCATGCTGTTCATCCTTACCTTGGGCATATTGTATATAGCTACGGTGCTCGTATAGTAAATTACAAATTAATAAAAGCACTACGACAAATCAAAATATAATAATTTTACAATAATCCTCTTACAAACAATCTTTTAAAGACAAACATAATGAGACAACAGCATCTCCTTCTCACAAACAATATTCTAAATACAAATTTATTGAGTCAAAACCTCTTTCCCACATACACATATCTCAATTATTTTCTTACAATACTAATTACATATCCCTATACTAATATGTATTAAAATTAAATGTAAAAATAAATTTATGGAAATAGAAATCAGTGCAGAAACACTCTGTATATAGTATTTTAAAAAAGTTATATTTATGTTACATAATGGTCTTTTAAAATAGTATAGTACGTTATTATGTTCAATTTTAAACTTCTAAATATTTTTGTTCGATTTACGACGTTTTGAAATATTCCCACACTTCCACTGAGACATTTTGTATAACTACCTGTTATAGGAGACGCCCCTGATCACGTATAATTTAATAACTCGATTTGTGCTCATAAGACTCATTCTCATACAATCCCTGCATGTACTGTTCTGTTAAACATTCTTTCTGGCAGTTTTAACGCTTTGACATTTTACTGTTGTACTTTTAAGGCACCAGCCATTTCTAATTCACTATCAGTCTACCTTATGGTTTGAGTGCAATTGCTTCTATATTTAACACATTCCAACCTCTTTTGCATTTAAAATCGCTTTTCTAATATTGTTCAATTTCTGAATTTACATTATTTGATTAGGCAATATATATTGCGCTGAATTTAAGCCCCACAACTTAGATCGACATAAATGCTGCGAACTTCGTCGTTCCTAAAATACTACAAACTTCATGCCCCACGATTGGATGACCATTAATTGCTGCGAAATTGATTCAGCTTCAAGCTCCACCTTGGAACGCCAAAAATGCTGCGAATTTACAGTCTGTTAAAGACTGCTTAAACAAGTTAAAAACCTTTAAATGCTACTACTACGATCTCCACTGTTGGGCGTCATTAATTGCTACGATATACAGGTCTCTGGAAGACAGCTTAAACAGAAACCTTTAAGTTACTTACTGGGTGTCACTAATTGCTGCAAACTCTGGAGCTGATGAAGTGTTGATAAGTTGTACCTGAAACGCTTAAAAAAATACATGCCACGGCTGCTCAGCTTCTTTCTACAATTTATCTAACGCCAAAAAAAATATCTGCTACGAAAATCACATACATTTATTACACACTCATAATAAAAATTATACACGCCAAATCACAATTAAAAATCCGTACACACATTATTAATCCATTACATACAACGCCTTTATGCAATAGTACATTTCATCATTTATTTTGGAATCAATAATTACTCAAATAAATATTCACAACTGATATTACTTTATAAAGTAACAGGGCTTTCCGTATTATCTTTACCTCAGGTTTAGTACGAGCACATAATAACTTTTAAACCATCGTGCAAAGATAGCACATCAATCCCTCAATAGTACCCTTTTACTTTGTACATACCCAAAATCTGTTAATATGAATCATTTTTAAATCAAAGCTTCCAAATAAAAATACACTACAATAATGCAATATAAAAATTTTATTAATCACTTTTCAAATTTGTCCTTTTTAGTCGTAACTTATACACACAATGCACAAATGGTCATTGAACACTAGCTCATACACGTAAAAAATAAAAAATACCAAAACCAACACATAAAGCAACAGTTAACTGGATACTATTTCAGCATACGGCTGCCATCATTCCTACTTCGACTGCGGCATACAGGAACACCATCTTGCCTTGCCATAACCATATTTTCTAGCAGTAACCATTTAACCATAACAGCACTCATCTACCATCTTAAATGCATCCAATTTCCCCAAGCTCTTTGACAACTACCATAAAAGGTGGATGCACACCCAATTTTAATAGTCACCGATATCTATTCCAGCTCCATATGTACTCTCTTTTTGCATACTTATTGCAAATTCAAATTAAAACAAATTTTACTTACTCAACTTCGTTCAAATATATTAATTTTGTAGCCATCAGCTGGTTGATAAGCTTTATGCTATTAAACTATCACCAAACTCTGATCGAAAGACTACAAGAGAACTATAAGAGAACTCTCAGAGAGCAAATTTTTAAGAGAGTCCCACAACAACCTACTGGAGTTTATATACAGTTCCTCACCCCACAAAAGCGTTTCAATACAAACATACCCTTTCATATAAAATTTTCAATGGTCTTCACTTCTCACACAAACAAACACCAACGGCCACTGTTTTCCCGTAATTTTGTAACGAGCGCTCAAAATTCTTAGTAAAATCTTCTAACCGACACGATTTTTCGAAAATATTTGTTTGAAAAGCTAACTAACGTTTGCAACCCATCCTTACTCGACTTCTATCTCCGTATCTGTCACCAATTACGTTGCGTATCTTAAACATCAACTTGACAAAGTTAACATTCAATACTTTCCTAATGCAACAAGGGTAACATCTATCTCTCTTCAACATACGCTTCCAACATCACCTCTCTTTTCCTTTGCACTCATTCCAGTTTGTATTGCCACCTCTTTGCTATAATTCCATTACCCTAACACGTGTTATCCTCATCTCACTTGTCTTTATTTTATCCCTTACGCCCTCTTTGTTTCTCGTTGTCAAGTTGAACTTGTAACGGCCACAGCTACCTCCACATCTCAGCTCTAAATCCAATATAATTGACAGCGATAACCTACCCTAATAGGAATTTGCTGTTGTTTGTTCAACGTTATCTTAAAATATATCAGGAAAATAAAAACGGTTAAATTTGTTTCTTATTTACATGTTATTAAAAAAGCTTCGACCAACAGCTTTATAATTTTCAACACCTATAACTATATTAAAACCGTTTCAAATACTAGCGCTTTTGAAATTACACATCCCATTTGCTATAATTAAATACAAATCTTAAATTGTTATAGAATTTAAATGTTTGCTTTTCCCCTACATATTCCTATACACAAATTTGAAATGTTATCTTAGATACACTATCTTTACGACTATTTACACCTACAAGATTATGAAAATAAACTTTTAGTGTCCTAAATATACCCATCGATTTATTAACTCCTACACTACCTATTTAAAAAGAGTTTTCAAAGCGTACTCTGTTGTTTTATATGCTAACATACCAAAATAAACTGTACAACTAAATTCTAATACTACTATAACCCCTAAACATCACAGTTATATATATATATATATATTTAATGCTGTAATTATAGGGTTAATTTAGGTGTACGTTAAGTCATAGGGGTCGTAGAATAAACAAAAGAAACTCCCAAGTACCAAATGCACATAATTACAGATATTAGAAGAGTAAATAGGTCATTATAAATATTATTAGTTGAGAGCACACTGTATATAGCAGTACAAGCGATTAAAACACATATCCAAGAGTAGCTACGAGCAAAGATAAGAATTTAAAAATGTAACGAAACGCATTGAAATTAAATCAGTGCAAAACCTGCATGAATTGGCTAGATAAATATTCGAAAAGTGCGTTAATATATCACCTTAAACGCACGCAGAAATTATGCATTATTTGAAAAGCGTGCGTGATCTAAAAGTATCACATTTGTTCAAAAATCTAATTTATTAGGAAATAAACAAACACCAAATTTATTCCATTCAGATTAGAATAAGGCCAACAACAATAGTACGTGATTTGTTGGACGAAGATTTCTGGGATTTCTGAATCAAATGTGAGGTATTATAATGAATTACGTAACATTCTTAGCATCGCTTCATGCAAAAATAACAAGAGATAGGACACCTGGTCTCGCCCAGCACGTAAAGTCAACGAATCGCAAACAAAAGGGACCGATCCTATAAATATCATGACATTTGAATATCGAGTTAGTATACTTTAAAACCTGGGCAGTCACTATACTTGAAAGTGCTAAATATTTACGTGAACAGTAAATTAAATTAAAGTGAAAATTAAAGAGTGTGTAATTGTGCAAGCGAGCCGTACTTCTGAAGACGTAAGTAGATAAGATTTTGTGAAATTATACCATTTCTAATAATAAATAAAACAGGACTCTCAATTACCATCTTAATTATCATCTAAATAACGATCCTAATAAAGATCTTGTTACGATTCCTGTTGTAACTTTCAATAACGATCAATTACGATCTTAAATACAATTTTGGATACGAGACTCTGGAGAATGCTGCCTGTTCAAACAATTTGATAATCTCTGAAAATGGTAAATATTCTATTACGGAAATGAAAAACCTTTCATTGGAATAAACTCACCAATAACGATTTGGATACTAATTTGGTTGGATGTCGACTTCAATTCTTGGGAATGCAGAGCACCTACTGAACCACTTCAGGTTAGATATTTTGATATGATTTATTTTTACAAACTGTTTTTATCTCAATAATAATTCAAAGTGTAAGAGCCGACAAATTGGGGTTTCTTGTATAAATTTATGAAAAGTAATAGACATCTTGAAATGTTTCAAAAGGTCTCTAAATGTAATAAAAAGCTCCTTTTGCTGGCTTCATTTTCTAAAAATCTGACAGATGTAAATAATTTAAATAGGAAGAAAATATTTAAAAAGATTGTAAATATTTAATCATTATACTGTGTATTGTAGAATTGCTTTATTTAATTGAATCAGCTAGTCGAGGCAAAGAAAATTATAAATCAACATTTTTACAAGTGCTTGAGTAATAAAAGAATAAATCACAGCATAAATATAATAACAAGAGGCTAACAGGAGTTAACACAGCAATATATATATATATATATATATATATATATATATATTAAAGCAACAAAATTATGTCTACAATCAACCTATTTTAATTTCAATAATACCTTTTATTCCCAAGTATTTGGAACTGCCATGGGTTCACCCATTTCATCAATAATAGCCAACTTAGTCATGGAAGAATTAGAGAACACTATAATAACAAAATTAAGTTATAAACCCCACTTTTATAAACGATATGTTGACGACTGTATCATGTGTCTACCAGAAAACCAAATTGCAAACACTTTACAATTATTTAATTCATTCCATAGTAAATTACAGTTCACTGTCGAAAAAGAAGTAAACCATAGTATTTCATTTTTAAATGTAAAAATTATATATAATAAAACAGGAAAAATTTTTACAAATTGGTTTACAAAAAATATCTGGTCTGGTAGATATTTAAATTTTAATTCAACCGTTCCTATACAATATAAAACTAACGTCATCAATAATCTGGTAGACAATGCAATACAGTTGTCTCACTCAAAATTTAGACCCAACAATTTGAGAAAAGTAAAACAAGTATTACAACAAAATAATTACCCTAAAACTTTCTATGACCCTATTATAAAACAAAAAATCCATAAAATATATAATAACAACAAAGAAAATAAAACAATGACAGTAATAATATTTATGTAAGTTTAGAATACATACCAAAACTTTCTCATAAAATTCAACAATGTTTAAAAAGTTATGATATTAAAGTGGGACATAAACCAAATAACTATACAAATAAATTCTTTAATAAATTGAAACCAAAAATTCTTGATAAAAATAAAACACACACTATATATAAAATAAATTGTAAAGAATGCTCTAGTACCTACATAGGAAGCAGAAAACAATACATAAACAAAAGAATTTATGAACATAAATATTCTATAAAAACCAATAACAGATGTACCGCTTTAGCCAACCACGCACTAAACAATCTACATAATTTTAATTTTGATAATATTAGCATTTTAGGTACCGGAAAACATGAAATAAAAAGAAACATATTAGAAATGATACAAATTCAAAGAGATCATAATACTGTAAATTCAAAGACTGATAATGATGGCTTTGTTAATATATACCATAACATAATTAATAATTAAATCAATAGTTTGCATCTTAGTAAAATATCAGAATAATTATGATAACAACATAACAAATATGATGTTCTTTTATCTACACTCACACAACTTTCGCCTACACTTTGTTTCAAACAGTCCCACAGTTAACACGTATATTTGAGCAATTGACACAATATCCATTGATGTTTTTATGTTTTTAATATGTAAATTCTGCTATTCAAAATTTGAACAGGTATAAACTATAATGTTATTATTTTATACTGTATTTATACTAATAAATAAAGTTGAGGTAGCAGATAGATGGAAAAGATATTTAGAAGATTTATATAAGGGAGACGATATGGATGAGTTAGAGAACGACCAAGAAGAGGATGTAGAAATAGGGTTCTCAATATTAAGAGGGGAATTTGATAGAGCTGTTCGGAATCTTAAACTAAATAAAGTTGAACTTGTAACGGCCACAGCTACCTCCACATCTCAGCTCTAAATCTAATATAATTGACAGCGATAACCTACCCTAATAGGAATTTGCTGTTGTTTGTTCAACGTTATCTTAAAATATATCAGGAAAATAAAAACGGTTAAATTCGTTTCTTATTTACATGTTATTAAAAAAGCTTCGACCAACAGCTTTATAATTTTCAACACCTATAACTATATTAAAACCGTTTCAAATACTAGCGCTTTTGAAATTACACATCCCATTTGCTATAATTAAATACAAATCTTAAATTGTTATAGAATTTAAATGTTTGCTTTTCCCTACATATTCCTATACACAAATTTGAAATGTTATCTTAGATACACTATCTTTACGACTATTTACACCTACAAGATTATGAAAATAAACTTTTAGTGTCCTAAATATACCCATCGATTTATTAACTCCTACACTACCTATTTAAAAAGAGTTTTCAAAGCGTACTCTGTTGTTTTATATGCTAACATACCAAAATAAACTGTACAACTAAATTCTAATACTACTATAACCCCTAAACATCACAGTTATATATATATATATATATATATATATATATATATATATATATATTAATGCTGTAATTATAGGGTTAATTTAGGTGTACGTTAAGTCATAGGGTCGTAGAATAAACAAAAGAAACTCCCAAGTACCAAATGCACATAATTACAGATATTAGAAGAGTAAATAGGTCATTATAAATATTATTAGTTGAGAGCACACTGTATATAGCAGTACAAGCGATTAAAAACATATCCAAGAGTAGCTACGAGCAAAGATAAGAATTTTAGAAATGTAACGAAACGCATTGAAATTAAATCAGTGCAAAACCTGCATGAATTGGCTAGATAAATATTTGAAAAGTGCGTTAATATATCACCTTAAACGCACGCAGAAATTATGCATTATTTGAAAAGCGTGCGTGATCTAAAAGTATCACATTTGTTCAAAAATCTAATTTATTAGGAAATAAACAAACACCAAATTTATTCCATTCAGATTAGAATAAGGCCAACAACAATAGTACGTGATTTGTTGGACGAAGATTTCTGGGATTTCTGAATCAAATGTGAGGTATTATAATGAATTACGTAACATTCTTAGCATCGCTTCATGCAAAAATAACAAGAGATAAGACACCTGGTCTCGCCCAGCACGTAAAGTCAACGAATCGCAAACAAAAGGGACCGATCCTATAAATATCATGACATTTGAATATCGAGTTAGTATACTTTAAAACCTGGGCAGTCACTATACTTGAAAGTGCTAAATATTTACGTGAACAGTAAATTAAATTAAAGTGAAAATTAAAGAGTGTGTAATTGTGCAAGATGCGTACTTCAAGACGTAAGAATAAGATTTTGTGAAATATCCTTTAAAATTAATAAAAAGGACTTCAATTATCTTAATTATCAGTCTAAATAACGATAATAAAGATTTGGTTACTTCCTGTTAATTACAATAACGAAATTCAATTTAAATACAATTTTGGTAAGACTCTGGAGAATTGCTGTTAAACAATTTGATAATCTCGAAAATGGAATATTCTATACGGAAAAAATACCTTTCATTGAAATAAAACCAATATACGATTTGGATACTGAATGTGGATGTCGACTTCAATTCTGAATGGAGCACCTATGAACCACTTCAGGTTGATTTTATATTTTATTTTGACAAACTTTTTATCTCAATAATAATTCAAAGTGTAAGAGCGACAATTGGGGTTATTTGCATATTATTTTAAAGTAATAGACATCTTGAAATGTTTAAAAGGATCTCTAAGAAGTTTAAAACTTTTTCTGGCTTATTACGAAAATCTACAGATAAAAATTAAACTACGGAAGAAAATATTTAAAAATTGTAAAACTTAATTTATACCAAATTGTAAATTGTATTATTTAATTAATCAGCTAGGAGAAAAAAATTAATATCAACATTTTACAATGTGAGTAATAAAAGAATAAATCCAGCATAAATATAATAACAAGATGTAAATAAAACAAATAAATATATATATTATTTAATAATATATATATATATTTAAAGTCAAGAAGAATTTTACTATACCTATTTAATTGCAATTAAACCTTTGATCAAGTATTTGGAACTGCCAGGGTCACCCTTTCAAAAATACCAATTAGCTCAGGAAAATTAACAAACAGTAATACAAAATTAATTTAAACCCTTTTTAAAGCTATTTGACGAAGTCAATGTGATCTACAGAAACAATTGCAAACACTTTAAATTATTTAATTCATTCCATAGTAAATTAATTCACTGTCGAAAATAGAAGTAAACAAATTTATTTTAAAGTAAAATTATATATAATAAACAGGAGAAAGTTTAATTGGTTTAAAAAATATCATGGTAGATATTTAAATTTTAATTCAACGTTCTATACAATATAAAACTAAGTCAATATAATCTGGCAACAACAATACTTGACTAAAATTTAACCCAACATTAGAAAAGTAAAAAGTATTACAACAAAAAATTACCCTAAAATTTCTATGACCCTATTAAAAACAAAAACCAAAATATATAATAACAGAAAAATAGTAACGATTGACAGTAATAATATTTCATTAATTTAAATAAACCAAAACTTTTCATAAAATTCAACAATGTAAAAATTGCATTATTAATGGACTAAACCAAAAACTATACAAATAAATTTTTAATAAATTCAAACCAAAAATCTTGATAAAAATTAAAACACCACTATATAAAAAGATTCGTAAAATGCCTTACCACACATAGGAACACAAAACAATACATAAACAAAAGAATTTATGACATAAATTGCTATAAACCAATAACATTACCCTTAGCCAACCACGCATAAACAATCTACATAATTTTAATTTTGATAATATTAGCATTTTAGGTACCGAAAACATGAAATAAAAAGAAACATATTAGAAATGATACAAATTCAAAGAGATCATAATACTGTAAATTCAAAGACTGATAATGATGGCTTTGTTAATATATACCATAACATAATTAATAATTAAATCAATAGTTTGCATCTTAGTAAAATATCAGAATAATTAT